>CAXIWW010000915.1:32500-138723 GCA_964036315.1 Acanthosepion esculentum | reverse complement strand
ATTTTGTACATTGCATCAAAAGTATGAATACCAAGTTACAAAAAATTAGTACAAGCATATACCTTGAAGAAGTTGAAATGCCCACAATATTCTGGGACTATGATTTTTAGACAGAGTGATACACCATTGCTGCCCAGATATTGCTGTGCTAGATAAAGACTCCAAGAACTGTCATATTGGTGCTGCCATGCCAAATAACGCAAATATAGCAAACAAGGTGATTGGGAAAATTACAAACTACTCTGATCTGAACATTGAGATGGCAAGATTGTTTGGAATGCAGAAAATGAATGTCAAGGTGATTCCAGTGGTGGGATCAATCCCATTAAAACTTGATGACTTCCTTGACCAGCTGGGGACACCATGCCAATATGCAGTCATCCAAAAATCAGCTCTTTTAGGCACACAGTGTTGCTTGTCTGAGGTCTTTGTTGTGACTTGACAGATAACTTAAATTACCTGGTGTCAAAAACTTACACTTTGGGATAAAACAATAATAAAGTAGATGGTATATAAAAGAATCTCAGAATTTACCTTCTGGAGCAAATTAATGATAGTCTTATAAGACTTCAAAGACAAATATTCATATTTTGACAATTCGGCCACAGACGAGCGTCTGGTTAGCAAGGTCGATTAAGGCACATCACGCGAAATGATGGTTCCGTATAGGATACAGGTTCAATTCCTGTCGGAGAGCGAAAATTTTCTATGAAAATTTCTCGGACATTCAGGCCGGTAAATGTTATTTAATAATGTTTATTATAAAACAGAGCATTTGCTTAAATACTTGTATCTATAAAAATAACGTTAAACATAATATATATAAATGTCTTTAAATAAATTGTCGGACTATGTCCAATTCAAAAATATATGACGTCATTTGTTTACATTTGATACGCTAGAGCAGATATGAATAGAAGAGATTCATGGAAGATTTAAGTTTAAAGATAGTAAAATCGACCTTGCTAACCAGACGCTCGTCTGTGGCCGAATGGTTAAGGCACATCACGCGAAATGATGGTTCCGTATAGGATACAGGTTCGATTCCTGTCGGAGAGCGAAAATTTTCTATGAAAATTTCTCGGACATTCAGGCCAGTAAATGTTATTTAATACTGTTTATTATAAAACAGAGCATTTGCTTAAATACTTGTATCTATAAAAAGAACGTTAAACATAATATATATAAATGTCTTTAAATAAATTGTCGGACTATGTCAAATTCAAATATATATATATATATATATATATATATATATATACACACACACACACACACACACACAAAGTGACATAAAAATGAAAAGGTGTAAACAAACTATATAAGAAATTATTTTAATAAAAAAGAAACATTACAATTAAAAATTGATGAATCTCTGACAGGGCTTTCGAAACTTTAGCCTAATTTTATCTATCCTGCAACAAACTGAAATATTGAAACAACTTTTTTCATTTCCAATTAAATAATGACTTTGTCAATTTTTGACATTTTTACTCACATTTCATATCAATTCTTATGGTAAACATTGTTTTATTTGTAATTGTTTTATTTCTCTTTGGTTCTCATACCAACCTTATTAAATAAATAAAAAAAATCATTATAAAGCTTATTCATTATAAAACCAAATTCTTTGGTCATTTATATTATTTATTGTTGAAATAGTGAAGTAGTGATTTGTTAATTTTAATGCCTCCAAAACAAAACTGCTCTCTTTTAATCATCTGAGAAAACCCTTTTTGCATTCCATCAGCATGGCTGATGCTAACCTCCAGGAAATTGACACTTTGCACCTTCTTGGACTAACATTTTCCACTGCCATGAAGTGGAAAGATTATATTGAATCAATTGCTAAGTCTGCTGCTAGGAAAGTTGGTTTACTGTGTCATGCTAGACAATTTGTCTTGCCAGAATCTATCTTTTATATGTCTACCATTTATCCATGCTTTGAATATTGCTGCTACATATGGTCCACTGCTCCAGCTATATATTTAGAAATTCTTGATAAAATAAAAAGAAGCTGCAATGTTATTGGTCCTGACCTGGCATCTCAACTTCAGTCACTTTCCCACCACTATAACATAGCTTTATCTGTGCCTTTTCTATAAATATTTTCATGGTAATTGTTCTGATGAGATTTCCTCTATGGTAACTAGACTTTATGAATTTAAGCACAGTACTAGATTGATGGCAAAATCTTTTACAGTTGAAATGGCTAGATGCAACCATAAGGTCTATGCTAACAGTTTCTTCTCTCACACTTCTCACTTGTGGAACTCTCTCCTGACTACTTGTTTCCAGTCAACTTTGATCTTCAAAAATTTAAATGCAATGTAAATTGTTATCTCCTGTCTTCTTAATTCCTCTTCTTTTATTGTCCTTTCTCCTTAATAGTATATTTTCCCCATATTCTCTAATATTCAGTAACCCCTTGCATCCTAGTGGCTTTATTGCCTTGCTTGGGATGAAATGATTAACAAACAAAAAAAAAAGAAGAGATATTAATGTTCTCATCTTTGTTTTTACTGTCACAAAGTTTCAGGTGTTGTTCCCTCTAACCTTCTTCAGGGAATTTTGTGGTACATTGTTCTCATTCTGCTGACTATGTCAAGAGATATCTCATCATTTAGTACTACTCAGTTATTGCTAATCCTCTTTCCACTGAGTCTCATTATATTCCTGTGGCTTTTGAAAATGTGTAAAGTTCTCTTCTACATGCTGTGTTCCTTCAGGATATAGGTGGTCATGGCTTTCCACAATTTGCTATCCATTGTAGCCTTTAGCAGTTTTTGACTCTTTTCTATCTCTCTTGCCCACAATATACCTTGTGAGGGTTAAATTTTCTAAGCCCTCTTTCCTCATTATGCATCCAAGGAATTGCAGCTATCTACCTGATTCTGAGCAGAAGTGTTCTTTCTATTGCCCTTTTCTTTAAGACTTCTTGTTGCTACTTGTTCCATTCATAGAATTTTCAGTATCCTTTTGTAGATCCACATTTCTCCTACCTCTAATTTTTTCCTCATCTGTGGGGTGACTGTCAAGGATATAAGAGGATGGATGACACACAGCAATCCAGCACTCTTTTCTTTTCTAATGAAATTTTTTCCATTTCTCAGCATCTTTCTTAGATTTTGAACTGCTTCCTTTGCTAGTCCAATGTGTGTTCAGATCTCAGTGTCATATTTTCCATCCTCTGTTATAATACAGGTTAGTTGTTGTATCCTTAAAGAAGTTACAAACAGATAAAGGTGGTACTCAAGTGAAAAGAGCAGCAACACGGGTGTGGATGAAAGAAAGAGGGGTTTATTTTAAAAGAGAATACACTACTGAAAGACAAGGAATTGGTTAGCAAGCTAGTAATTCCTGAAGCAAGTCCACCAGGTATATCCTGTGCACACTATTATCTAGTGATATAGTCAGTCTACATAGGGAGTGTGAGACATTCCATTACAACACCTCCCCCTGAGCTAATTTTCCCATGAAATTTTGCTCAGTACCTCTTATTTTGGGGGTCAGAATATAACTGACTTTTTTCCTCTTCCTAGAATTTTTCCATCTCACCAGCATAAAATTAGTATAACAGGAATAAATGAGGAACAACTAGCAAAGTATTCATTAAAACAGAAATATTTTACTAAGTTATCAGATTACGAACTTCAATTGGTTTTTTTTTAAATAACTTTTTGGAAGATGTCGCTAATGAAATTAACTAAGCCTAAACAGAATTTGAAGAGCAAAAAAGAAAAAAAAAAAACAGACAAGTCGATGAAGATATCAAATCTTTATTTTTTTTTTTTTTTTATTGGAAAGAAAAGAAAATTCAGTTTTGATTGATTTGTTTTTGTATAGCTTATTAACCTTGTGCTGGTTATTTAAAGCCAGAAAATATTTTTTAATTTTTTATTTTATTTATTTGTTTTAAATTTTTTTGTAAGAATTTTTAGGAGATAATGATGATTTACTGATACAAGCTCTACTAATTAACCCATAGCCAGGAGGAAGAGGTAGTTTCATACTTTTTCCCAAGGTTATTTCCACATAAGTGAATATAACAAAGTCAACTGGAATTGGAACACATCTCTCCAATATCCAATCCCTAGCCATTATCCATTACACCACACAAACATCTAAGCTTAGAGCACCTGATATTCCCAAGCAATCACCCATCTAGGTACTGACCAGGCTTCAAGAATCATACAAGAACCAGTGTTTCAACATATAGCCACAAGCCAATCAAAACTTGGAGTAATATAATTATTTTTTTTGTTTGTCTTCATGTGTCAATAAGCATTGAGGGCTTAAAAAATGAAAAACAATGACAGAAAAGACAAAGATGAAAAAAAAAACAAAAAATAATTACAGCTAATTATTTCTTTAAACCTTTATGAGTTCCATTACAAATTAAAATAAAAATTTTCTAGCATTAAAATTTACTTTAATCTGAACTGTTTGAATAATAACAACTCACCAAAATTATACTACCTCCATCCTATATAGCGCTCCATTTAGAGTACAAAATGTATCTGGAAATGTAACAACTATTATGAAACTGATATATCATCGATTTATTACCAGATGCCTTGTACTAGTTACAGTTTTATAAAACTGTTTCTAATTTTCTAGTACACCAGTATCATTTATTACTGAAGTTTGCAACTGCCACATGATGACAGACAGAATCAACTTCAGTCTGCTTTGATTTCAGAGTTTGTCTGTTTTTTCAATCTTAAGTTGATAAGTATAAGTCAGAAAATGATGGCAACATTTAGAAAGCTTTTAAAAAAAATAAAATAAAATCTTTAAATGTCCAGCATTTAAAAAAAAAATGTTATCAACATGACAATGTAAGCAACTTACATGACAATGTTTCCATGTAAACAACTTACATGTACTGTACACCAATTCCATTGCAGCCAACTTTCAGGATAATTTTTTCCCCACCAAATGATCACCTTGAAAGCACTGAGACATCATCCAGTAAAATGGAATGGTGCACTTTGGCAGCACTCACAGACAAATTACAACAAATCAATTGTTAGACAGCAGACTTTATTTTTATTACAAAACTGTCACTTTCCAAAAGTATGAATTAAGTATCAACCCTTTTAGACTGACCATATTTGTGTAGAATGTAATCATGTGATTCCCTCCTCCCCAGTTTTTATATGTAAAATAAACATGACTATATAATATTTTCATGGAAGTGATCTCCACTGCACTATGCATAGAAAGTGTGAGACAATCAGTTTTCAAGTTGTACAACATATTGTATTATGAAAATGACTTTAGCAGAAATCTTGCACTTAGATATCCTTGGCTGCTTAAGACACAATAAAGATGAGACCATCAGGAACAAAAAGGTGCCTGTCTGCCATATGTGCAGAGTAGTGATTATTTTACTGACAAGGAAATAAAATTGACCAAATATCATACATGCATAATGCAATCTCCTCTTAACCCATTTTCCTTTTTGATTCCAATACATACTTTCTTCTATCATCAGACAAAAATAAATACAATAAATATTAACTTTATGTCCAAAGGATCATAATGTAAGAAAAAGTATTGAAGAACTATATTATAACTAGCAGGTATTTAATCAAAAGTAACACAGGTATGGTTGGCCATTACCTGGTAATTAGGACTGATATCAAATTGACGTCATTCAACAAATGCAGAACATATCAGTTTAAAAAACTGGAAATTTAACTTTTGAAAGGTGATTGTACAATTGTAACACGTATCTCAGTTCAATAGTATGCTAACGAAATAGGTTATGAGTATTGGAGATAGTTCCAGCTACAATGTGGCCTTGTGTTAGAAAAAACTGAGTAGATTTAAAAATGTATGTGTCTGTGAGTGAAAATATAGGAAAAATTTAAATGCTAATAAGGCAATCAATGATTGTTAAATTAAAATCTAATAAAAGCATTTTATTTTCACACAGCCAACAATCAAAATCCCATAAAACAGGCTATTTAAATCATAGACATTTCACATGCATTCAATTAAAATGTATAAATTTTGCTTTCTTTCTAACCAGATCTCAAAAAATTACTGTTCTTACTGTATTCTAAATACTAGGTTCTTGATGTTGGAAATTTAGAAAAATAGCATCACTTTCAGACAAATTTATGTAAAACCAAATGCATTTCTCATAGAACTAAAATGTTTAAGTCATCTGACACAATCGCTTAACTCTGAGTCATAAGTTTTCTTAAAAAAATATGGCCAGATTCCAATTAATGTTGTCAGGCAAGATTGAAAAAAGAAAACATGAGTCACCTTTATATTTTTTCCTGATGAATGAAATGAGGATAAAAATTCTTACAAAAATTGTCTTGTACAAAATCTTTGTTTTTATAACAATCTCCTGGTCTAATGAGCAAAAAATAATTTCCTTCTGAGAGAGAAAAAAAAAAAAAATATATATATATATATATATATATATATATATATATATATATATATATATATATATATATATAAAAGCTTATAGCTTATATTGCTCATTGGTTGGGCAAAGAATTGACTTATGAATAGGAAAAAAATGTCAGAGAAAATAAGCAATATTTTAATTTAAAATCAGTGATATTTTTAATAGATAATTCTTAAAATACATCTTACTAAAATAAAAGTCATACTGAAAGTAAATCAACTAAATATTGCCAACAGAACATTTAATTTATAGTAAATAAATGAGTAATAAGTAATGGATAAACTAGAAGTATTTATTTTCATTTACACCATTAAAAAAAGGATTTTTTTTAATACTAATGTTCACTCAATACAAGGCTCAAGAGCCTCTTCAGGTAGAAGGTTACTATATGGTGTTGTATGAGTGTAAGAAAAGGCAAGAAGTCAAGTTCACAATGTTATGTAGGAAAGATAATGATTAACCCTAGACTTGAAGAGTTCAAGATTCTAGTAACGGAAAACATCATATTGGGAATATGTTTCAGAAAGCAGGAATTCTTGGAAAGAATCTGAGTGGAACACAAATGGAAATGATGATTCATCCTTGTGTATGTGACATGATGGGTCCCATTTGCAATGCTCATGGCTGATAGAACCAAGGAATGTTGCTCGTCAGAACAGATGTCATGAAAATTGCAACAGAGTAGCAAGGGGCTTGTGAGGTTGCATCTGTTGGAAAGGGGTTGCAATATTTTAATAGACAACAATTATCAATATGACTGAAAAGATTTCAACCAAGCCGTTTTCCCAAAATCTGAATTCTGATGTTTAGCTACAGAAATAGTTATTTTGAAAAGCTGGTTGGCATGAGAATTTTTCAGCACCAGCCTCCATGGGTGTATGTTCATATGAGAGAGAGAGAGAGAGAGAAATCTACATACATTCTTTATAATATTCTCAGAAGCAGTAGTTAAAGAAGAATAGAAGCAAAATTTCTGCTAATTTTTATCAAGATTAGCATATAATCAAATTACAGTGATCCCAAAGTTAATCAAAGAATCAGTTATTTTGCATCATGGGATGTACTTCAAGTGCTTAAAATTCAAAATTTGCCAATTTCAATTCTCACAATTCCAAATTCAAATCAAATCCCTACAAAAACTTGTCGAATTTCAAAATGCAATCAGCGAGAATTGAATTTATATAGCTATAGATACATATCTATCTCTCTCTCTCTATATATATATATATATATATATACAGAGAGAGAGAGAGAGAGAGAAGTGGGTAAATCAGATAACTAGATATTAGCATGCATACACAGGTAAGCAAATAAATATTTGCTAAATTTACTTTAAGGTTTAAACATAACAGTGCTCAATGTGGTTAGACAGAGCTAAGAAATATATCTTAATATACATATACCTACATCTAGAGTGCGACATGAGTCATACTCCGAATATATTTTATATATCAAGAACAATATTGGGGAAAATATATGAGAAAGTAATAAATGTTTACTTGCGATTTGTTTCATCCTTCAGGACTTCAAACTAAATTTGTTATATGGGTACAACTACACATGGACATGGACAAAAGGGGATTTTAGATTATATATATATATATATATATATATATATATAAAGAAATATAGTCTTAAAGTGTGCTATATTTATGGGATAAAGTGCTCAATATCAGAGATAGAGCGTGTGTAAATATAAAAGTGAACATAGAAGTCAACACCTAGAGGCGACAGTCTGTTTCATGCTAGTGCAATCGTCAGACTGTCGCCTCTAAGTGTTGACTTTATATATATATATATATATTATATATATATATATATATATATACATACACACACACACACACATATTACTCTTGTTTTTCTAAGTACAACCATCTGCTAGGGAGGCTAGCTAATCCCTGTCGTAGGCATCTACTCAAGCACATTTATATTTCTTCAACACACACACACACACACAGCCCATCTTTGATTCATGCTGTGACTATGCTGAGCAGACTTTATTTACATTTAGAGAGAGCATATGATCTGGTATGAGCAGCAATTTGAACACCCCTCTGTCACAATGACTTTTTACTTCATGCTAACACAACCATCAACAACTTCCAAACAGTTCCATCTATCCAATTTCATTCACAAGATTTGGGTCAGACCATTGCATGGTTTCAAGCAGTTTCCAATGGTGCCAAACTCTGGGATTACCTCCACAGACCAATAACTTCAAGAAGCCAACTTCCTGACAAATCAATCCTGATGAGACTCAAATATTCTATGTGCCCATATATACATACACACTTTATATACACTAGTTTTCCTTTGCTGTCAAAACAGTGACAGTAATATTTAAGTACTGTTGCTATAACAGTGTGCTTATAAAAGACTTTGTTATTCTGCATTTTCTTGTTTTTTTGCTAAATATTAAAAAAAAAACAAGTAATATTCTTATTTACATTCTGTATATTCGGATTATCTTAACAGGAATACTTGGAAAGAAGGAGTGCGAGTTTAGCCGATTGGTGCCTACCCCAGTCACTGGGAAACCTACTGCCATATAATCAAAGCTCTGGATCTTCACTTCACTTGATCCATGGGCAGTGGAATGAGAACAGTCTACCCTCATAGATTAACTAAATGGTTTATTTCAGAATTTCCTGTAGGATATCCAGATTGATATACACCTGAGGAAGGCTTGAGAGCACAATGGCTGAAACATTGTGATAACATCAACAAAGATGAGGACAATTGTCTGAATATAAATAGTGTAAATAATAACTCATCATCCCAGAAATTCTGACAGAAATAATTTATGTACCATTGAATTTTAGGGAAAAATGGACAAATGTGACAACTATAAGACAAAAAAAAAGGAACTTTTTTTCAATGCACCACTATTTTTTTTTTTAACTACTTTCACTCTTCGGTAATATTTATTATTTTAAAAAAGTGATAATTAGAATTGAAATAAAACTTAAACATGAATTTATACATTTTCTTTGTTTTTGAGAATTGTTAAGAAAAATAATAAACACTATAAGATTGTTTATTTACACTATTTATTATATTATTTATTAGAATGGTTGGCAAAATATTGGCTAACTTCCAACTGGTTCAAATATTATAAAATGGTAAATAAGGATTTCCTTATAGTTGATTCACATATTAATAATTTAGTAAATGCATAAAAAATCATTTTCATATTTATTTCTTTATAAATCGGTAAATGATGAATATTACATTGCATTAGTTCTTATCAGTTTTTAGAATGTAGTCAATATAAAATTATTCATGTAAATAAACAATCTAATAAATAAATAATGTTTAATATTTTTGTATTCACTTTTCATCATATGTTTAGGTTTTATCATTCTTTTGGCACTACATCTTATTGCAGGCACATAAATTTGAATTTTTATTTATACAAGCTTAACATAAAATTCTATTTTCATTAATGCTGCCAAAATAAAATAAAAAAAGCCACAACATAGAAATGAACAAATTACCCATCTCAATACGGTGGATGCAACAAATGTAAAAATGTGTTAACTATACAAAAAAAAAGATATGAGTACACACTGTATTTTATATATGTGGATTGATATTTAATAAGCATATTTGGGTGTAGAGGTGAATGGATACTATGTTTCAACTCTACTCTCTTGTGATTTGAAAAAAAAAAAAACGCCCAATGACCAGCCCACCCTTCTGAATTGGAATAATAATAAAAATAATAATATAAAAAACATAGACTTTAGTAACATAGAAGTACAACATTTTTGCAATACCACACAGTCTAATGAAATTTTTCAACGTGTATCATTTTGCAAAAATCCAGACCAAATTTTAGAAGACATTCAAGAACAATTGCAATTCTCATTTATTTGATGAGGCTTACTTTTTTCTTTTCCAAGTGAAATAAAAAGGGAAGTTGATTTTTCTTTTGCAAATAATCACTTAAAAATCTACCAAGCTGTGCAAAAACAAGTTAACACTTGAGATTTATTATTTTAAAAGGGAAGTTGAAATCAGGTTTATGTTCCCCAAATTGATGTGAATTAGACAAAGATATAAATGCATGCTTCCTCACAAGAATACAGTGAAATGCTCCATGCAATTATAGTGAAAGGTCAAAGCAAAGAGTGCTTTTAAAGAAATTGGTCTGGCTGATTATCATGCCAGAAAAAAGGAATAAAAAAAAAAAGAAATCATCTTTTGATAGATTTTGCCTTATATGCTTCAAAGCATCAACAAATAACCAAACTAGTGTCAATAATTCAAACTTACTCATCCATAAAGCTTTATCAATGATTGCCTTCTAGTTACTCAAGCCTTAAATTCAACTGGCTTATTTAACTTATTCAATACATTCATTTTCATAAATGCCCAATAAATATCATTGTCTAGCTTTGTGTCCATTATTTAACTCTTTTGTTGTTGTTGTCCTTGACTAAATGATAAGAGCAACCATTCTTTGTGCAATGGGAGAGCAAAAAATACTAAAAAAACAGCCATAACATCGATCGACGAGGAAGTACAGAAAAGTTCTTGACCTGACTTATTTCTCAAAGACTGACAATATGAACAAATCAGATTTGAAGGAAGAATGTCTTAAGTTGGAACAAGAATTCTTCATAGAAATTAATATAGCATGGTGAATACCAGTTTCACACAGTGTGTGTGTGTATATATATATATATATATATATATATACACACACACAGACACACATTGTGTGAAGATTTGTTGATACGCAAAACTGACACTCACCATGCTATGTTGATTTCTATGTCCACACTATCTAAATCTACAAATACTCTCCAACATTGAGCACTTTAAACAAGATAAAGCAAATTTCAAACAATTATATGTGTGTGTGTGTGTGTGTGTGTGTGTGTGTGTGTGGTCAAACAAAGCTACCAGAATAAAATTATTTTGTATTTTACTTATTTAAGTAAATTAAAAAAAAAAAAAACTAAGACATTATTTTTTATTCAAAATCAATACATCAGACATTTAATTCATGCCGAAAAAGAGATCTTTTTTTTTTTTTTGAAAAATCAATTCCCAATGTGGAAATTTTTTTTTTTAACTTAGTAATGGAATTTTTTTTTCTTTTTTTAAAAATTCATAAAATAAAATTCTTTTACAAAACAAAATATGAAACCCATAATCCACATCACTTACTTATAAAATGGCTGCTTGGAGTAAGACTTCCTTAGCAGAAAATGGAATAATGTTGTAATGAAAAAATGTCAAGCACACTTAGACTTATTGAGTTGCAAATCTGGTAAAAATGCTGAAATGGACAGAAATACTCTGGCTCTTTCAACACTCAGTTTTCAACTCAAGCAAAAATATCTTCAGAAATCTTGATTTCTCTATGACATGGCCTGAAAGGACAGGGATGAACTTGGTACTTCAAAGCTTCCTGTCTCTTAGTATTCACAACACTACTTTCTTTTATGACTTCTTTCTCTTGTTCCTCCATTAATTTGCTCAAATTTCTAGTCAGCTGCTCAATGCTTTGGTTTACTTCTCTTGATTCCAATATGCCCTGTGTGTATTAAATTTTCCAAAACTTCTTTCCTCATTGTACTTCAAAAGCTTTCTGATTGTTAATTTTTTAGTCCACATTTAGAACTGCTTTATTCATCAAATATTCTGTGCATAATATTCTCCAAATTCTTTTTTAGAACAACATATTTGGTGCATTATTTACATTATTCGGACTATTGTCCTCATCTTTGTCACCATATTTATTACAACGTTTCGGCTGTTGTATGCTCTGGCCTTCTTCAGGTGGTTGAATGTTGAACTGAACCCTTTATTTTGTTCACTGGGGTAGACTGTTCTAGTTCCACGTGCCATGTTTAATGGATGTCAGTTATCAGTTATCTCCTGTTAATTCCCCTCTGAAAGTTCTCCACTGGCTTAACCGGGTATGGAACTCACACTCTTTGGGTCCCGTCACCGGATCTAACCAACGCCTTTATCTACTGTACGTTGAGGACATCCGTGTATGAATTTCTCGGTATTATAAACCTAATGTCTTCAGCAACGACTTTTTACCAGTGCTCATATTGCAATTTTTGTTGTTATCATTGCATGAAGAAGGCCAGAGCGTACAACGGCTGAAACGTTGTAATAAATATGGCGACAAAGATGAGGACAATAGTCTGAATAATGTAAATAATGTACATAATACCTCGTCTCAGAAATATCGACAGATATTTGGTGCCTCGAGTCATTTTTATATTTATAATAGAATTGTTCTGCTTTCACTGCAAAAGTGGAGGATAGATAATGCATCACAGCCTCTTACTCTTTTTCTTCATTTCTAATGTTATTTTTTGATCCCTCAATATCTTACACAGTTTCTCTATTCTATTAGGTTGGTGCAAAAATAATGTCGTTATTTACATAAGTAACATATGTGAGAAAACGACATTATTTTTGCACCAACCTAATAGACACTTTTGAATAGTTAGTTGAATTTCCACACTTGCTTGATTTTGGCATCCCCAATGCATAATTCACATTTTAGGCTGTCCCTTTTACTTGCCATCATGCATTCCATTTTATTGCATGAAACTTAAATCTTTCATATTTAAGGTTTTGTTTGGTTTATGGCACATCAACCTCGATGGGTTATTTAATGCTGACAAAATTTTTATTGCTAGTAATATTTTTTTCCTTCAAAAATCTATTTCTGATAATTTTTTTTTTTTTTTCAAAATGTATAGCTGGTAATATTTTTTTCCAAAAATGTATAGCTGGTAATATTTTTTTCCAAAAATGTATTGCTGGTAATAATCTTTCACAAAGTATTTCTGGTATTAAAACCTATTTTTACACTTTCATAGTGTTTTGACCCCAGTTTGGGGATGTTAACTATTTGCCCATAGCTGGGACCCTAACAGGTGACTGGGTCAGGGTGAAACTGGGAACACAAGCAATTAAGAGGTGGTTCCACGCTCCTCAAAACCTCCTGATCTTGCTGTCGGATGTAGTTTATCATCTTACCCAGGACACGGATGTAGTTTATCATCTTACCCAGGATGGTCCCATATTTAACATTACATATCATTCAACTCTTGACTTCATCGATTACTCTCAGTGAGTCTGTGCAAGTAGTCCCTCCCTGGGTTCTCATGCAAATCAGACCCAACATTTTTAAATGCAATGTCTGAGATAGATTCTCCCTCTCTTTTTGGGGTAAGAGTTTATATATAGTTCTTTCCCATGTGTGCATCTGTGTCAATCACTCAGCGGCCAGGTCATCCCCTAGGTCAACCCTATACCTAGCTTCTCTGAAAGACATTGAGTGCAAAATCTATCCTGATATGATATGGGATGTAACACAAACTATATTACAGTTTATAGTCCTTTCTTGTTTTCATTAACTCGTCTAATCAAACTTTCAGTTTTCCTTCTGAATCCATGAACACAAATGAATAAGAGTTTAAATTTAGGAATAAGGAAAGAGGTAATTATTTAATGGGAGTGCTTGGATCAGTGACCAGCAATAAAGCATGATAATGAATATAGTTTATAAAGCATGATAATGAATATAGTTTATAAAGCATGATAATGAATATAGTTTATAAAGCATGATAATGAATATAGTTTATAAAGCATGATAATGAATATAGTTTATAAAGCATGATAATGAATATAGTTTATAAAGCATGATAATGAATATAGTTTATAAAGCATGATAATGAATATAGTTTATAAAGCATGATAATGAATATAGTTTATAAAGCATGATAATGAATATAGTTTATAAAGCATGATAATGAATATAGTTTATAAAGCATGATAATGAATATAGTTTATAAAGCATGATAATGAATATAGTTTATAAAGCATGATAATGAATATAGTTTATAAAGCATGATAATGAATATAGTTTATAAAGCATGATAATGAATATAGTTTATAAAGCATGATAATGAATATATATTTTTAATGAAGTGATAGAATTAAATATAACATGATAGAATTTAGCAGCATATCAACACCTCTATCAGTTATCTAATGCCAATTTATATTTTGTATACATTTATATTATAATAATAGATAATAATAGTTTTAATGATACAAATCTTATTAATTAAACCATAGCAAGATGGATTCATTCTTTTCCCAAATGTATTTGCACACAAGTGAATATAATGAACCCAACTGTAATTAGAACTTGACTCTTCAATTAACAATTCCATTATCCATTACACCACCTGCAGATCCAAGCGGTCACTCATCTAGGTACTCACCAGGCTCAATGTTGCTTAACTTTGTGATTGAACATCGTATGGCCATAAGCAAGATAATTTAGGAACATGCCTTCAATATGGAAAGTTTTACAAATTAAACCACAACTAAAAGAAAATTAGGATTATATTCTCAACTGTTATGTCTGGCACAAGACAAAAAATACTTAATAATTGAGTGATTTGTTTTTATGGCTTATCAACCTTTTGCAGGTTATTAAAAGCCAGAAAATATTTTTAGATTTTTTTGGTGATAATGATTCACTGACACAAGTCCTACTTTCCCAAGTGTATTTGTGCATAAGTGAATATAAAGAACCTGACAAGAATTGTAACTTCAGTATCTGAACTCCAATTCTGAGCCATTATCCATTATACCAACCACACATCCAAGCTTACAGCACCTGGAATTCCCAAGTGGGCACCCATCTAGGTACTGACTAGGCTCAACTATCTTAACTTAATCATATGTGAACCAGTGTTAAGCAATGTCGAGCTTGATCAGTACCTAGATGATTGACTGCTTGGGAATAACAGGTGCTGTAAGCTTAGATGTGCAGTTGATATAATGGATAACAGCTCAGAATTGGAGATCAGAGAGCTGATCCAATTCTAGTTGGGTTCGTTACATTCACTCATACAAATACACTTGTTAAAGATATGAATCCACCTCTTCTCTCCCCCAGCTATGGGTTAATTAGTAGGACTTGCATCAATAAATCATTAT
Source organism: Acanthosepion esculentum (assembly GCA_964036315.1). NCBI lineage: Eukaryota > Metazoa > Mollusca > Cephalopoda > Sepiida > Sepiidae > Acanthosepion > Acanthosepion esculentum. The sequence continues at coordinate 123,290 of CAXIWW010000915.1, read as the reverse complement.
TATCTCAAAAAAAAAAAAGAATTCTTACAGACTAAAGATATTTTATGAATTTAAATAACCTGCAAAAGGTTGATAGGCTGTAAAAGAAATGCAAAATCAATCAATCAAAAAGCAAGAAACTAGGTTAGAATTTGAATTCAGCTCAGTAACCACTTTCTACACTGACAGCCATGACACTATCAACACATTACAATTTAGTAAATAAGTGCCCCCTCCCCCAAAAATAATTAAAACTTTCCTGCCAAATAACATATCACTGTAACTATATATATTTTATTTTAAAATATTTGTTTAGTCAATCCCAAATTACAATAAAGCACATAATATAGACAAATTATTTAATGACGAACATTATTTCTGTCAGTCTACTGAGACCAAAGAACAACATTATGTACAAATTAGGCTGAATAATTTATTGTGTTTGATATTGTGTGAATATATTCCAATTTGAACTCCTTTTATTTTACTTCGCTTGGATGACATCCATAAATTATTAACAATGGGATTTGAGAAAGAGAGAGAACTCAATTCAAGTTTCTTTTATTGATAATCTTTTTTTTTTCATTTATGAACATGGATGTATTTTAAAAAAAAGGGGGGTGACACTACTTTGTAATGATTGGTGTGACTAATCTTATATTAACACTGAGATCTACAAGTATAACCATCTGCCTGTCAAACCTTAGCTTAATCTATATCTACCAATAACATTTGAATAAAATTAATTTTATATGCTAAAGATGAATAATTGATTATAGAGCATAAAAAAATAATCCTGTGCAGTCAATTCCCAAAACTGAATACAGGCAAGTTGAGCAAAGATTTTAAAAAGAGATAACACTACAAATTGATGAAAACATTTCTACAGCATTCTTACAAAACAGTTTTTTTTGGGTTTTTTTTTTATTTGTATTAAATTAAATGACAAAATGCAAATATAATTATCATTATGTGGAATCACTTTAATATCCATTCTACCAAAAGGTTTTTTTGAGGGCACAGACTGTTAAAGGGATCCCTTTCAGGAGGTAATGATGTAATTTCTGGAGGAGGAGGGGAAATTTTAAAGGGATCCCTTTCCGGAAGAGGGAGAGAATGTTAAAGAGATCCCTTCCAAGAGGAGGGAGGGAATTTTAATGGGATCTCTTTCAAGAGTAGGGAGGAAATTTTAATGATGTCCCTTTCAGGAGAAGGGAGATAATTTTAATGGAACCTCTTTTAGGGTGAAGGAGATCATTTTAATGGGGTCCCTTTAGGTTGAGTGAGATAATTTTAATGGAGTCCTTTTCAGGAAGAGAGAGAGAGAATTTTAATGGGATCCCATTAGGGGGAGTTAGGAAATGTTAAAGCAATCCCTTTCATCATGCTAAACACTTTAACATCCTCCCTACTCCTAAACTGATTTTAAACATCCTGACACGTAAACCAGTCAGCATTAGAACCCATATTGGCAAATTCAAAACTTTCATTCTTCCTCTTCATGTGTAGCAGTTGCAGACAGTAGACCGAACCTTACTTTTAAAAGAATACATTTTCCTTAATTTTGTCAATAAAATAAAGTATGTAAAAAAATGAATACCTCCCAATGAGCGAACATTAGCTATATCTTTCCTAGGTTTCTTAGCCTTCCCTAAATTACTATAGTTTACATTTGAATATCCTATCCTTTGCTAATAGGGATATTCAAATAGCCACTCCAGTGGGGGGGGGGTTAATGCTAAAGTGATCTCAGATTTGTTTTCTGGCTCCAGAATAATGATATACCACCTTATTCACCAAAAAGAAACAAGATTTACTGAGCAAGTAATTTAACGTTTTTTAATCTTTTTCTCTCTCATCCTAACACTCCCTATTGTGCAAGATGAGTTTGCTTGTACACGAGGGTGTTACATTTCATTATACATTTCACTACTCCACAGACCAATTTCAGAATGCTATATTTTGTAAATCACATACACTGATTAGTGTTAAAAGAAAAAAATTATATGCTTGGGTGTTGTGATTTAACTCATTTACCCATGCCATAAAAAATGGCACTAGTTTCATTAAGTCATTATTATTATTAGATTTTTCACATGTGCTTTTATCCAATTATCATAATTCCGCATGTATAATATGCCTTCATCCATAATACGCACCCCTAAAATTGTGCTGAAAGTGCGGGGGAAAATGCTTCTACTCACACATAATATGCACCCCTTGCTTGTTAATCAAACCCTAGAAATTGTCCCTCTCCAATTCCATTATGGCCAGCGTTTCCTACTTTTATTTTAAAAAATGGTTTTAAGCATAGAATAATATTATTCCAATTTAGTTTTATGATAATTCTTATTATACATTTGTAAGTATTGTTAGGTACATATGATTGCATTTAACATCCTTATGGGGTCGCAATCACCGAATGTTAGTGTCAAATTGTCATATGTTTGTGGTGAATAGTCATTTCGCAACTGAAATCAACCTATGAAATGGCAATTTTTTAAAGATTTTTTTGTAGCTGTGCATAATACGCACCCCTAATCTTGTTTATTAATTTTTAAAAGAAATGTGTATTATACATGGGGAATTATGGTATATTTATTGTATTGTGTTCTTTCACAGATTAAGCCTTTTTATGGCTTTGTAAAAATCTTGGAACATTCCATCACTGATATAAAGTCATTGTCACCTGGTGCCGCCAATGCAAACGACAAAGTAAAAATTACAGATATCACAGACAAAAATAAATCTTACAAACACCCTTGGTGTATTATAGATGAAGCTGAATAAATATTGGAAAGTTTATTTCTCAGTTTATGAAAAAAATAAATAGAAATAAAAAGAATTACCAAGTAAGCAACGAAGTTCACACCAAATTTTCTGTTAAGAGTATAAACCACTAAATTTTAACAACAAATCAACTTGTAAAAATACATTTTTATATAAGACCCAATAAATTTCACTAGTGTTGATATTTATAAATTTATATCTAAAAACCCATGTAAAGAGCAGAATTTCAAGCTCATTCCTGCTAAAGACTCAATAAAGCCTTTTGATCTTGATGCAAGATCAATATATTTGAACTCTGTATTGATTAAATCATAGCTTAATTGAAAATCATTAGGAAAATCAATTCTATTTATAAAGGAGTAGACAGGGTTGCCTATCGCTCAACTAGTACTCCGTCCATGTTTATGAAACAGGTGTAGAGGTTTATCGCTTCTTTACTGTTTAAGATATGATTTACCAATTCCTTTCTTTCTTTCATCGCTTTAATGATTTAACTGTTTTAACTTTCTAGTGATTCGACTGATCAATGATGGTGACTTTACTGACGGTACTGAGTTGGTAGTTTTCAGGTTGCTGCATCCTGAAGGCCAAATTCTTTGGTAGTGCTTAGAGAGGCTGCTCTTGTCAACCGTCACATAATATCAGAGTATTTGCAGTGTCATGCATAGATAGATTTCCCTGCATGTAGTTCTGGTGGGCAAGCCTGAAGCCACATGATGCTTTAGACTTAACCACCTTCTGGCCAGTTTGTATTGCTATAGACAAACGACAGTTATAATTATTTTGACCTTTTCCTCATGTAAACATGATATTATACTTTTATTTTTCTCTCTCTTTAATAAAGTTTTCATTTTCTCATATTCTCTCACACTCCGTAAACCCTTGCATCTCAGTGGCTTTGCTTTGGGTGAAATGATTAAAAGAAAAAACACCTCTTGAATAATATTCAATTTATGACAGAAATGAAGGGTGGAATTTCATTAAGATTTCAAGTACCCTTATTTTCATGTAAATATGCGTTAATGTGTTCTCATCAATGCAGACTAGCTAAAGATCGATCACCTTTGTTTCTGTTAGTATATATAACTTTCATAAATGCATATGTATGGAACAAACAGAAACAAGTGTCCATTGTATATTTGTATATAATAGTATTAAATTATATGTATCAGCTGAAAATCTGCCTAATGTATATTTAAGCTACTTCATATGAAAAGGCTTCATAGAGGGCCTTTTGATCCCAATACATAATCATGGATTTGAACTATGTATTTACTAGATTATACCTTACTTGAAATCCACATTGAATTCTTGAATCATATTTAACAATCTTTTTTAGAAGATTTCAAGTACCTACATTTTTATTTAAATCTATTTTCGTTTTTTTACTCCAGCAATAAATACAGATATAACACCAAACAGTGTGTTTTATGAAAACTTAGAAGATAATAAATGTTGTCTACAGGTTAAGATTTACAGATATACTAAAGATTACTGCTAATACTACACATGTCAACAATACAAGTTTTTAAAAGTATTTACAGTGATGAGAAAAATAATAGAAAGATCATATCTTTAGTTTCTGGATAGGAAATTTCCAGCTAGATTTATAGAGTTAAAAAAGACAGATTTGGTTTAGCTAGCCTGACAAAGACAAAGTGTTCAATTTGGAATTATAAAGGTTACAGCAGAAATACTTCCCACACAATGGTAAGACATTAGTGAATAAGGCATCTTCATCTAGCTAATATCTTACCATTATGTGGGAGGTATTTCTGTCACATCCTGAACTTAAATTATAAACAACTCACTAAAAACTTTTAAAGTTCTAGAATTTTCAAAAATCTAATATGCTTAAAACATGCTCTAGGGACCTATTAGTAACCATAGAAAGTTTAGTGACTATAGTTCTAGCTGTCCTTGACTTATGTGATGACAGATAAAAAAAAGAAAAGTTTTATTGAATTATAGTAGGGCATAATGACATTTGATAAAATAATGTTTTATAAGTAGTGAATTTGAGTCAGGAAATGGAATTGCAATTGGGTGAATTGTAGAAAAGGAATATTTTATTTCAGTTTTTAATTTATATAAGAAATTTAGTCAGCATTTTGTAGGTTTCATATTTCAATGACTATATGTTAGTCAGAGGTGTTAATTTCAGTTTATGCCTATATTTGCTGGGTAAGCTAACTAGAAAAATAAAAATACTTTCGTCAGTCTGTTTCAGAGAGTTTAAATGGAATAATATAATCAATAAAGGGTGATTTTTTTAATGTTTAAAATGTCAATAGGGATAATTGTTGGATTAAAAACAAGTTCATTTAATTTTCCAAATCATAATACAATTTTAATTCACATGTAACAGCTATAAAAAAAAAATCCAGTTTAACATTCATTGTTACAGATAGAACAACAAATATCAAAGTAATGTTCTGAAAGTAATGCCTCTTATTTTATCATGTGGATCCACATCAGAGGTGGATCTGATAGTAGAGGTTGAACATTCCCAACATTCATTCATAATTTTTTTCTTTTTTTGTTTTTTTTTTTTTGCTTTGTTAGAGATAGCAGTTGAACAGCAATCTGGTAAAATGACATCTGTCAAGAAAGTGAATGCAAAGCAGAGGTGTATCACGATAGCAAATAAATGGCATGTACTTACATTTATCAGCACTTGCTGAATGTTTACAAAAACCAAACAATGGATGTAATCACAGATAGTATTTCAGCAGTGATGACAGTGATGTGTGTGACAAGCTATGTTTGTAAGTACAGCATGAAAATCATGTGAAAACTGCATACCACTGATGGGGACTATGTAGAGAAATAGTGTTTTGTAGTTGCTAAATTGTTCCCTCCAACAACGTTATCGTGAACTTTGTTGCAATTTCCATGGAAATAAATAAACAGTTTCACCTTTGGAGCATTCTTTATAATTTCTTCTTAAATTTCCAGCCTTTTCTGTTATGTTCTCATTCACACTCATGAGAAAGGCATGAATTCATTTCTTCTCCCCAACCTAGTTAGAGGTTAAATAGTAGGGTAGACTGGACTTTCTAGACTTGGGTGGCAGCTAGTCTAGGAGAAAGACAATATTAAATTTAAAAGCATGACGAAAACAATCAAAAACCACTCTTTCCCAATAATTGATTGTAATTCACAGATAATGAAGAATAGGAACTTTATGGAGAGTTGTGATCATATATGCCGTAATGAACATGACATTAATCCTAGAACACTAACCATCAATTAAAATTACACAACTACTAACAATGGGTATATCATACCCGATTTTGAAAATATCAAAAAAAATATTAAATATAAATCTTTATTTGAAATATTTTACATGCTGGCACTTCAAACTTTGTACTTTGAGTTAACATTAATAGGAACTGAAAAACATTATTTAGGTAAGAAAATCAGGTACTGAAAATTGTAATTAAAGATAGGAAAATTTGCACTGGGCACTATATACCTATGGTTAGTGTTCTAGGGTTAAAGAAAAAAAAGAAAAATCACTAATTTATCAACTTCTTATAAATTTATTTGATTTAGATGTTGAGAATTTTTAAAATTAGAGTTTAGAAAAAAAAATTCTTCAAATTAAATTTTTTTTCATGTGTAACATAGAAAATGAATTCAGTAAATATATGAAAATAGAAAGGGGTGTAAGACAAGGCTGTGTCTTTTTCCCAGACTTATTCGACCTATACAATGAGGCGATTCTGAGAGAATTAGAAATACTAACAAGATTCATTACTGTTGGCCACAATATTAATAAAATAAGATGTGCTGATAAGACAGTGTTGATAGCAGACAGAGAAAGGAAACTGCAAGAATTCCCACAGAAGATAGTGAAGGAAAGTGAGAAGAAAAGAGAATGCATGGTTGTTAGCAAAAGGGACAGTTCAACATACATTGGAGATACCAAAAATCAAACAAGTAAAAAAATTTAAATATTTGGGAACTGTTTTAACAAATGATGGAAAGTGCAACACTGAAAACCAAAGGTGCATTGAGATATTGAAAGATGCATTTCAAAAGCTAAGCAAAGTATTAAGAAACAGGAAAAATTTCATTAGAACCAAAGCAAAGAGTACTTAATTATTACCTAATATCAGTCCTCCTATATGGTAGTAAATGCTGGACAATCTCCTCACAGATGAAAAAGAGACTTGAAGCAACAGAAATGTGTTTCTACAGAAGGATGCTGAGAATTTCATGGACCGAACATGTGAGTAATAATGTTTTAGAGTAAATTGATACAAAAAGGAAATTTATACTTAACATCAGAGCGAGTTTAAATTTCTAGGGCACATGAGGAAAGAGGACTTGGAAAATTTGATACTCACAGAAGAAACTGAAAGCAAGAGGGATAGAGGAAAACAGTGCATAACCTCCTAGTGAGCTAGTGTAAATATAACCAAGAGGCAAAATTTATTAAGGACTACAAATGACAGGAAACGGTGAAGAGCCATGATCAGCAACATCCTTAAGGGATATGGCACATAGAAGAAGAAAATATACAGAAGGATAAACACCTAATTGAAAAATAACAGAATAAAGCAGTTGACATATTTTTAGAGTTTTCATTTTTGTCTTTTGTATCATCTTTTTGGAACAGCTTTATATTTTTTCCTTTTTATTTGTTCTTTTTACTTTTGACTATGTCAAAATTTAATTTCCAATGTTATATTAAAAAAAAAAAGTAAAACTTTAAAAAATACATGAGAATATATGACCAAAACTATATACAGGAGAACAAGAATCATATGGGGGGATGCAATATTTTCTCCTAGCAAAACAATTAAAATCTATCAAAGACTTTTAAAAGAATCAATTAGTATATCTGAGAAAAACAATTTGCTCATATATATATGTGTACACAGAGTATCTAAAATGTAAAAGCCAAAAATTAAATATCTACACACTATTTTACTTTCAGAAAAACAGTCATGAATCTATTATGTTATTGCAGAATTCTTTACAAAATTTATATATTTGATATTTGTTGCTCTATCTGTAACAATGAATGTTAAACTGGATTTTTTTTTCTAGCTTGTCACACACATCACTGTCATCACTGCTGAAACACTATCTGTGATTACATCCATTGTTTGGTTTTTGTAAACATTCAGCAAGTGCTGATAAACATTTATTTGCTATCATGATACACCTCTGCTTTGCATTCACTTTCTTGCCAGATGTCATTTTACCAGATTGCTGTTCAACTGCTATCTCTAACAAAGCAAAAAAAAAAAAAAAAGCAAAAAAAGAATTATGAATGAATGTTGGGAATGATCCACCTCTGATGTTGTGGATCCACATGATAAAATAAGAGGCATTACTTTCAGAACAACCCTCATGAATCTATTATGCTATTGCAGAATTCTTTACAAAATTTATATATTTGATATTTGTTGCTCTGTCTGTAACAATGAATCTTAAACTGGATTTTTTTTTATAGCTGTTACATGTGAATTAAAATTGTATTATGATTTGGAAAATTAAATGAACTTGTTTTTAATCCAATAATTATCCCTATTGACATTTTAAACATTAAAAAAATCACCCTTTATTGATTATATTATTACACCCTATTTTATTACCAAAGTCAATGCTTTCACAATGAAATTGTTATTAACCAACTAATGTAAGTAACACTTTGAAGATATACTTATGTATTTATTATAAATATTGAAACTAATATTTGGTAGTGTAAGATTGTATTATTATTATATATAAAATATTGATATTTCAGATAAAGATTTCCATGGGCCATAAAAAAATTATATAAACCTCAAAGAGAAATAAGATATTTGAAAGTTATTGGGAGATGGAAACACAGGATTGGAAATTGCAAAAAAGTTGAACAGGGCTCACATAACAATCAAAAAAGAAATTTAAAACAGAGCAAGAACAAGAAAAAAAACGACCTTTTCAGAATTTCACGAAAAGAGATGAGAGAAAAAATGAAAAGGGTAATAAGAAAGTGAATTGGCCACCAAGAAAATATTAAAAGAAGCTGGTGTTGCAAATACAAAGAGAGAGAAAAGATGCAGAATATTAAAGATATCAGTTAAAGGCATAAAACCAACCAAACTATTACCTTTAATTAAACATCAAAATGAGAGACATCTAATCTGGAAAAAGTATATGAAAATTGATGTCTTACTAGTTATTTTACTGATTAATGTAGAGCTACATTGGATGGACTTGATGACCAGGTTAAAGGTTGGATCAACCAATACAATCAAGAAGACAATGGCGGGAGAATAATTTGGGGGGGGATTGTATTTTAAGTGGTAAAATTATAGGTCACTTCAAAGTTGATAATGGTATCGGAATACACATGTCCTTCGAGTGGTACAGATTTCTTTCATCTTTTAATGATTAATGTTATTAAGCTTATCAGACTATATGAAAAGAATTTACATAAAATAGACAAAACTGGTCTATATTATTTAATGAAACATGCATATATATATATATATATATAACCAATGTTTTTTAATAAGGATATATATATATATATATATATATATGGTTTTAATCATTTCACCCCAAGCAAGGTGTTAAAGCCACTAAGGCATAGGGGGGTGACCAAGAGTGAAAGAAACATAAAAAAACATTATTGAAGAGTGAAAACAATAAAAAAAATAGGATTTAAAATAATAGATGACAACTGACATTGTATTTAAATATTTGAAGATCCTAGTATACAGAAAAGTAAGAAGCTGGAAGAGTTCTATAAGCAAAAAGTACAAATGAAGAAACTATTTGAATAAAACTTACTGTTACATCTAGTAATTTCAACTATAAAATGATGAACCTAGCATAATATTTTTAATAAGGATATATATATATATATATATATATATATATATATATTTAGAAAAATAGTATGACAAATTGGACAAAAGTTTTGACAAATTTTATCAGTTAGGATTTCATCAAACTGGGATTTGTTGATGTTGCCAAATGTGCATGACATGAGATGAGATGAGATGCTGGTAGTTTCAAAAAATTTTAAAGAATGTTTTTTTTTAAAATGTAGCCAAATTTATCTGTATTCTTTTCATTTTATATTTCTAAATTCATGCATGTGTGTTGTTTATTTTTGATTTTGTCAAGTGCACAGTAGGGTCAGTTGAGCACTGTCTGTGAGAAAAACAAAGGTGAGGGCCTCAGACTCAACACAGAGGCCTACATCAAATGCTTTGAGAAGGTAGTGCTGCCCTGGGTCAAGAAGGTAGCTGCTGGAAGACCCTATGTCTGGCAACAGGACTCTGCACCATGCCACTCAATCAGGAGAACATAGTCATGGCTGTCAGACAATTTCTGAGACCACATCACTCCTTATATCTGGCCACTTAACTCTTCAGACTGCAACCCCTTTGATTATTATGTGTGGGGTGCAGTTGAGTGAGAGACCAAGATACTCCTTGTAACACCAAAGATGAACTGGAGGCAAGGATTATGGCAGCATTCACCAACTTAAAGAAGACTGTCCAGAAAAGATGTAGGAGATTCTGAAGATGTAGTTGAAGAAAATGGTGATTTTATTGAATAAATTTACTCTTTAGCATTTCAGGATATTTTTGGTAAATATATCTGTTAAAATGAGATGTCAGTATAAATTTCATTTTTATGTAATTTAGACAACAATTTATCCATCGCCCCCCCCCTCTCTCTCTCTCTATATATATATATATTAGGTTGGTGCAAAAATAATGTTGTTTTTTGACGTTCAACTTCATGTGAGAAAACAACATTATTTTTGCACCAACCTAATATATATATATATAATTATTTTTAATAAAATTATGAGCTGAAATTTACACAATGTGTATCTCCTGAAAGTTTTATCAACATCAGTTGGTTAAAACCAATTGTATTGTGAAAACATTGAGCTGCATAATAAATCTGGTTGAGTCTACTTTGAAATGAAATCTTTTTACACACACACACACACACACACACACACACACACACACACACACACAGAATGTATTAAAATAGTAGAGGCCAAAAATTGTTCAAACCAATATTTTTTTACCAATTATAATAAAACAAAAAATCATTTACAATTAAGAAAAAAAAAATGCTCTCGGTCAAATAAAGTGATTGTCTCACGTTACCGAGTCCTATCAAAGCTAGTTTAATACAAAATATATAAACTAATGTTACTAATATGAAACTATATCAAATCATACAGAAGAGTTTTATTATGGTTTGCTGTCCTGACAAAAAAAAAATTAAGAATTATCCAAAACTACAAGAATGTGCTGAAAAATTCTCAGCCTACCAAATTTGACCAAATATAGAGAAATTTTCTTTTCTTTTTGAAGACCTCTTGGGTTGATCAGTCACCCCCCACTCCAAGAAATTTTCAGCATCCCTATTCTTCTTTATGCGCTGTGTCTCCCTCAGGATGGAGGCGATCATGTCTCTCCAAAATTTGCTGACCTTTGTAGCTCTTAATGAAGTTTGTTTTTTTGTTATTTCTCCTAAATACTGTTCCTCCATCCATTTACTCAAGTTCATTAAGTATATTATGCATTGTTTTCTTCTGTCCTTCTCGCTCTCAATCTTTCCTGTGAGTATCAGATTTTCCAAGCCTTCTTTCCTCATTATGTGCACCAGAAATGTCAACTGTCACTTTCTAATGTTAAGTATAAGTTTCCATTTTCGAACAATGAGAATTTTATGAAAGATATTTTACGTATTGTAAGAGTTTGAAAGGTACATTAAGATAGTAAAAGACGCACATTGAGATACTGAACTCTTACGTAGTATCCGTTCTCCTACATGGCAGTAAATGCTTGACAATCTGCTCACCAATGAAGAGACTTGAAGCAACAGAAATATGGTTCTACAGAAGGATGCCGAGAATACATCAACCAAACATGTGATCAATGCGGAAGTTCTAGAGACAATGGCAACCAAAAGGACACTTATGCATAACATCAGGAAGGGATAGTTGAAATTTCTGGGGCACATAATGAGGAAAGAGGGTTTGGAAAATTTAATACTCAGGATATTGAAAGTAATAGGGCCAGAGGAAAGCAATGCCCAACATACCTGGCGAGTTTGAATGAATGGATGGCAGAGCAGGTTTTGGGATAGATGGCAAAAGGACAAAAATTATTAAGTGCTACAAAGGACAGGAAATTGTGGAGAGCTATACCAACATCCTGAGGGGACAAGGTACATAAAAAAAGAGTTTGAATAGTTTAGATGTCAATAGATTATACTACTTTAAGCTACAGAAATAAATGTGTGTTTCTAAATAAAATGAAATATATTTTCATTATTTTTCTCTCATGTCCTGAAATTTAGACGGAGTTAAATCTGATCTGAAAACTTATGTATGCTAAATGTCTTCACTGATGCTGATCTGTTGCAGAGTTCACTAGATAACGTTTTAAAAATGTCCTTATGCAGCAATTTTAGCTAACATCTTTAATACAAAAATTAAAATTCTTATTAAAATATCATTTAAATGTCATTAAATAAGAGATTATAAAAAAGCAAAAACTCAGTTATTCACTTTCAAAGAAAGAAAATCAACACACTCAAACATTTTTATTGGGCCCTTATTTTAAAACATCTATAGTACTGATTTCATTCGTTGAATAGACATGAAAAATACATGTGTTTTATGATATTCTGCTATAAACAAGGAAATAATTTTATATATTTTATCGACATTAATGAAATTAAGAACTATTCTTTAAACCTTAACTCTTGTTAAATTTTGCAAGAGTAAAAAGTTGCTTAAAGAAGTCATAATTGAATAAAAATTGTTTTACTAATTTTCTTAAAGACTTAAGATAATAGACTTGATCAGTCTGGACTCTACTTAAAACTAAGAATAACCAATAAGCAAGACTGGAAATCATTAAGAGACTTCAAATCAAATAAACAATGAGATTTTTATGTTTGCACAACAATTAAAATGAGAAAACAAACATTTCTTTCTGATATAAATCTATATAAACATAAAAATCCAAGTATGTAAAAATAAACACAGTGAACTCCACTGATCATTAGAAAAGCTAATGTAGCTAATCTCTGAAGTGGTAATTTAACAAAAGGCATTTCACATTTACAGGGAGGAAGTTTAAAAAGCCAAAGTGACACAATGCTTTTGTGAACTAACATGACAAGTGTCTTATTCCAATATTCAAATTTGATAACTGCAAATATTGCACAATTATAATACAAATATGGTATAATTGCAAAAAATGAACACAAGTGTTTATTTCAATCTTTTCAAAACTAAATTATTTACAAAAAAAAACAATAAAATTCTTTGATTATTTATTAAAACCTTGTCTCGATTAATGATACAGTGATTCAGATAAAAGTTGTCTCAATAAGTATCTAAATAAATGTATAACAGACAGAAAGATTACAGAAATTATTTTATCTTTAAGGTTCTTTTATTTAAAAAGGAAAACAAACACCAAATTAACAACAATATTCACAAGTCTATGTTAATTGGACAATCTTAGAATAAAAAATAAAAGTACTTTGGAAATAAATCTAATAATAATAAAATTACAACAATATCTTGAAATTGTAAAATAATTCTACTTTTAATCTAATCAAGACAATAACAAAAATTAATGAACATATTTGTTTTCATGAAAACAGTCAACAAACAGAAAAAACATAAAACACACCAAGAAATTTAAATCAAAACAAAGGATTGCAATCTCTTCACAATTATTTTTGTTTAGACAAATAATAATCTAGTGGTTAAACAAATAACTAGCAATCAGAATCATTGTTATTATTATGTGGACCAGTATGAGGTAACCCCCCCCCACAAACACACGTATCGTTACCTGTGTACATGCCTATGTATATATTATGCACACAGTGAAGCAAAAGTTACTCTTAATTTTCATTCTTAATGCATATAATTTCCTTATTTAGTCTATTTATTGGAGCCAGTTTTCCAAAGTTAATTACAAAAAAATATTTTCAACCAATTAATTTTTATAGTTAAAAAAAATTATTAATTTCAAATTAAACGAAATCAGAAAGTGACTTTTGAACCACTATTACATTATATATATATATATATATATATATATATATATATATATATATATATGTTTCAGGAATTAATTTTGATTCATTGATGATCAGCAAAATGATATCGATTAAATTAGATTTTTTTTTAAATACTGCAAAGATTTAATTCATTTAAGAAAAAATTTAACCAAATCTTTAATCTTAGATCACGTACAGTATTTACATTACCAAATGATAATCAAATGAAATAAATTTTCAAAAATGTACAAAAATATTTTTTTAAATTTATAGAACAAATTAAATATTTTAAAACAACATTTTAATAACAGATGATAAAACAGGATGCAGTGAACCTAAAGTTTTAAATCATTAAAAACACTGAAAAAAATTACATCATTTTTCTCAAATATATATTATATATTATTACTACCAATATCAATCTGATATTGTTTCATAAATTTCATAAAGTTCATCGATCGTAAATATTGCATGAAATCAATCTGTCAATTAAAAAGAAAAGGCCAACCAAAATACATGTCATTAATGAAAGGTAACATTTAAAGTGTATTATAATTAGAAATGACAAGAAACCTGCAAACAAACAAGAAATATAAAATACACTTTACCTGTGAAAAAGGGACATCAGTTTGCTTCTATAGGCCACATATATTGGTGAATTTTTGTATGTCCAAATTCATCTAACCTAGAGCAATTTCTCACACACACATTATATATATATATATATATATATATAAAGAGAGAGAGAGAGAGAAGAACAGGAAAACACAAACTAGATATTCTATCCTGATAGTAAGTGAGAATGATATTTAGAATATGTCAACTGATAAAAAATTTAAAAGCAGGAAATGTTCTTTTGTTACCAACAGTCAATGTGCCCCTTGATAGTGAAAGGCCAAACTGAATATAATTGATTTTCTAAAAGCAAAGCAGGAAAGACTGGGAAAAGTGAATTGGGGACGTCACCATTATTATTATCTTGTCATTTGGTATGATGCTGTGTTCAGCAGAAGCAAGAAATTCCCTTCCTACAATTTGAGAATTTTTCGTTCCAATTGGTCCTATTTTTATTCATTTACTTTTTTTTTAAATTACAAGTTTTTTTTATCGCTGTCTTTGAATTAATTCAAATTTTTACTTACTTTGCCATTGCGATATAATTCAAGTGACAAACAGGCAAAGTTACAGAATGAATAAAAAAGACATTTTCTTAGAGATTTAAACCATTCCATCACACAAATTTTGTTTTTCAAGAGGGAAAGACAGAAAAAGAAAGAAAGAAACCAGATTGTAGTTCCCTAAGAAAATAATCAGTGTTTGAACAAAAGAAAATATCAAGATATATAGAAAGAAGAAATAAGAAAGTTGGGGTCTGGAGGACATCCGAAATACTGCATCAAAAAAGAAGGGTGAAGAAAACAACAGTAGTGTTTGTTATTAATGGATGCGGGAGAATCTTCCGTGAGGAGTGCGTCCATGATGAGGCTGCTTTAGCAGCAAGCATGAAGCAGTTCTTCACTCAATTTCAATATCCATTGAACAATATTTTTGTTGTCTGCTAAATACAGAACGACAACAATAAAGCCAGTGTCATTTGACTGCATCGCTCACAACTGCAGCCTCTCTTTCATATTTAGGTGCCAATGAGTTTTTCTTAATCTTTTGCAGTCTGGAGAATGCTGGGAAGTCACTGGCAAAATGATGCCAACAACATTATCAATCAATGAATTGGAAACAGAAAATATTCAAGTATGCCTCACTGTTCCCATACAGGAAAATACACCATAGCTTATGTGCAGAATGAAAAATGTAAGGATACTTAGAACAAATGAAATGCTATTTGTTATAAATAAAATTCAAACATCTTTCTTTTTCTTTGCTATTTCTCTTTTCTTTCCTTTTTTTTGAGAGAGACAATGATGGTTGGGGAGATGAAAGTGTTTTTTTTTTTTGTTTTATCTCTAGACTTCCTTTCATTTATAGTAATTAAAAGACAAACATTAGCATAACAATGTTGAGATGTGACAGAAAGAAGAAAGAAAGAAGATTCAAAAATGAAATAACTAGTTTTACAAGCCACAACGATTTAATTATTCTGAGGATTTCTTTTTTTTTTTTTGATACCAGTATAGTAAATCTCCTCAATCAAGTTTGTTGGCTCAATGGAAATTTTAAAAAAAAAAAAAAAGAAAAAAAAAAAGAAAAAAAATTGGGAGGGGGCTAAGTGGAGGCCATTCCGAGGATGGCACAGGGCGGAAAAAGAAAGTTGCCTGTTCTACTGTTCCAGTTCAACGATTGCTATTGTTTGCCACAGAGCTTCCATTAGCTTCACCATCAACAAAACTATAGTCACTGCTAAGGTGACTGCTGCTACTGCTTACTTTAAAAGAAACTCTAGCAGCAGCAGCGGCAGCAGCAGTAATAGTAGCTCTAAATGATATGCACCTTAATAAGCAGTCATGTTTGACTTTTACCATTTCTTGGTCGCACGTCTTGAAATCAAGAACATCTGCAGAAATAAATAATTACCTATAATTGTTTGGTTGCCAATAACAGATAAGACACCATTGTAAAAAGTTACTTCCTTGGTTGATTAAATCTAATAGAAGGGAAAACAAGCTGTCGGGAATGGCACAGATGGTTTTCCTTATTAATAGTGATGCTTGAGCTTAAGTCTCAATTTGAAAACATTTTTTCATTTAAAATGGTTTTTGTTTTCAAATTTTAATATCAACAAATATTGTGTGTGTATATATATATATATATATATATATATATATATTATATATATTGTATTAAATTGTAAGAATGTTAGATGCCAAATTGCTGGTTATTTTTCCATAGTATACTGGTGGAAAAGCATTTTAAGCAGGCAGGTTTTTGTCAACGTGCTCGATATCAAAAGGTAAGGAAAGAGCGTTAATAGAATTAATGTGGAGAAACTTGTCACTTAACTGAGTGGTGTTATTTCAGTCATGCCAACTTTGAAGTTTTGTGAGTGCATTGTTGTAATGCCTTCACTCTTCGGAGCTGCTCTGAAGAGTGAAGGCATTACAACAATGTGCTCACAAAACTTCGAAGTCTGCATGACTGAAATAACACCACTCAGTTAAGTGACAAGTTTCTCCACATTAATTATATATATATATATATATATACATATATATATGTGTATGTGTGTGTGTGTGTGTGTATGTAAGAAACAGTTGTGGCAGTTTATTTTATATAAACCGGTTTCAGAATTATTCTCATTATGAGCTATGGACATTTCTGCTTCTGTTAATATCCATAACAGTTTTGGATGTGGTTGTAATTATTTTCATATTGTTAAAAATGTTTTTGATAGTAAATGTTAAGGAATTGGTAGGTAATACACACACACACACACACACACACACACACACACACGAAACTGAATACACATGAAAAATATAAAGATTTGCAATATAATTGATCCTAACTTGGAATCTCGACATCAGTTATTTTCCCACTGATGTGACGTGGCTTTCCCCCATCTTTTCTACAAACATTCCCATGCCAACTGCTCTGACAAGCCTAAATCCCTAGTGCCCCAACTACATGGATTTAAGCGTGCTACTAGATTAGCATTTAGGTCCTACCCTTTTACTGTCGAAATAGTTAAATGTCACCACCACTTCTTCTCCAACAGTTTCTTTTCTCACATTTCCCACCTGTGAAACTCCCTTCCATTTCCTTGCTTCCCTGATAACTACAATCTTCAAAAATTCAATGCAATGTCAATCGCCATCTTCTATCTTTTATCCTCTCCTACCCCCCCCCCCATATATTCAGTCTTTTCTCTCACTTTCACTATGTAACCCCCTGTGTACTAGTGGCATTCCCACCTTGGTGAAATGCTTGAAAAAAAAAAAAAGCTAATTGTTTTTTCTTTTTAATAATAATAAAATGCTGAAAACTTTTGCAGATATGTAAAACTTTTTATTGATTTCATAAAAAATAAATTTCACTTCTTGTGATTAAGAATTTTCTTAATTATAAAATCATGAAGTTAAAGAATGAATGCAGAGTTTTTTAAAAAAAAATAGTATTTCTGAAAAATTCATTTTAACTGAAGATGTGAAAATAGAAAATTAAAAACTTGTGCAATGGTAGAATTACTTTCATTTTAAAAATGAATCTATTCAAACTCCTAATTCATATCCTAGAACAAAAACTGATTCTATGTAAAGTTGGGTTAAAACTCACCAATGTATTTCAAAGGAAAGCTACATATGTCTTCATAGTTCAAGTAAAACAACATATGTCTTCATAGTTCAAGTAAAACTACATGTGTCTTCATAGTTCAAGTAAAACTACATGTCTTCATAGTTCAAGTAAAACCTATTTAAATAGTGCAAAACTTAAGTCATATTTTCAGCAAATAACTTAGTTCATCAATCATATTTATAATTTAATGTTTTATCAAGGTTTGTCAATTTCATGTAAAATACTATTTAATTACCATATTTTAAATAACACCCATTGTCATAAAAAAAACTATAATTATGTAAGATTATAATAGTAAAAGTTTTACAATTTTTAAAAAATATGATTCACATTCAGATAATTGGGTTGAAATTATAGTATGCCCCAAATCAGCAGTCAAGAAACAAGTTTAATTCTTTCTAAAATTGTATACAGTTGACAAAACTCCCAATATAAGCTTTCAGGATTTATTCATGAATTGTTATTTTTAGTAATCCGATCCACAAAAGTTCTTGTTTTGAAATAAAACCTTTCCTACTTCTCTGAATTGAATGTGTGTTAATAAATCCTTCCAACATAACGTGAGGTTTTAACCTCAGTTGTGTCAAATTTTATTCTCTACTTTACTACTAAGCAGTTTCACCACTCATAAAATAAATGTCTACTTTGAAATTATTCAATACAACATCAAATGGTAAGGGTGAAATTAGTCATTTCCATACAGGAAACGTTCAGCATTCATTGACCGAGCAGTTGGGGTTACTGTCAGTTGAAATCTATAAATTATTTTTCTTTAAAACAGTTTTTCAGGACATTAGGTTCCTCAAGTTCACTATTATTACTCTTGCATTGATGAGTATTTCCTTTCAAACCTTTTGTTTTTGTTTAAGCTACTGTAAAAAGAAGTTAATATCTTAATTATATCATTATTTTCACTGTCACTATCCCTTTTAGTTGTTACTTCTGTTGGAGGTCTTCAAGTGATGGTTTTTTTTTTTTTTTTGTTATCTGGTAAAGATCTTTGTCATTTTGTAGATCCAGTCTATAAGGTCTGATGAAGTGCTTTCTTCTTTAAGTGCTGAAGGATTTAATTGTTTGAAGCCATTTTAGTCATTAATCTGAGAAAACAGTTTTATATATATCTATATATATATATATATATATATATATATATATATATATATATATATATATATATATATATATATATATATATATAGATAGATAGATAGATAGATGATAGTTTAGACATTTCTGAACAAGTTGAATGCCAAGCATGATGATGCTAAAAGTTGTAAAATATGGCAATATTTGAAAAAAAATAAAAATAAAATAACTGAAGTCTCATTTTTTTTCATAAAATGCTAAAGGTTTGCCAATTTGTTATCTTCAACAAAATTTGTTCTGACTTTGTAATTGTTTCACAAATGAAAATAAGATAAAAATTTTTAAAATGATTAGGTCTTTAGACATCTATAACTGACAATATCCTTTGGAATCAAACAATTCAATGTTTTCTTCCCTCTTTTGCTATTAATAACTCAACATCTGTCTATATTTCTGAGATGAGGTATTGTAACTATTTACACTATTTGCATCATTCGGACTGTTGTTCCCAAGCCCAGTGGATAAAAGTGCTGGTTGAGTAATCCAGAGAGTGATTTGACTTGTGAGTTCAATACTTGACCACAGCAGAGGGAACAAAATCTCAGAGAGAAGTTACTAAAAGGAATTAAATGAAACTGAGATATCCGAAAAGGCATGTCATGTGGAAATGGAACAATCTATCCCGTTGACTAAATAAAGAATTCCATTAAAAATTCTGAATATAGCCAGAGTGCACAATGGCCAAAACATTGTGAATGTGGCTATAAAGATGAGGACAACAGTCCAAATGATGTAAATAGTGTAAATATCAACAACTCTGTCATGTAAATGATTTGAGAACTGGGAAGAGAATTTGCACAAGACTATAAGAACCTTCCTGAAAAATGGTTTAAAGAGAAAGATTTTATAAATTACAACAGCAATCCTGATCAATGAATGCTGAATGTTTCCTTATAAAGAAGCAACCATTACCAAACTTCCCAGGATGAACTTCCAAGAAAACACATTTTCTACTGAATTAAAAGCAAAGACACCTCAAATCTTTATTTACTTATTACTCTTTTTCTTTACAAACAGTATGAAATTTTCAGTGGAGGGTTATATTTTAAGGAATTATACAAATGATCCTGTTACATCAGTGATGATTTCCTTAATTATTAACCAATGACAATCCAGCATTTTTGGCCTCATTTTCAATATACAATATACAGATTTTTTTATAATAATGTTCACTCTTTACAAGGCCCAAGAGAACTCAAGGTAGAGGGTTACAGAGTAAGAGTCACAGTTTATGAAAATACGTGGGGAAGATAACAGTTGATATTAGACTTGAACAGGTTAAGATTGCAGTGATCAGGGAAGCATTCTCTTGGGAGTCAGTTCTACAAAATAGGTTGTGGGAGAAAGCTGCTGAAATGAAACTTACATCTCATCATTAGAATACAAAGGTAATGAGGGTGGTTCACTACAATGTGCATGGCATGGCAGGTCTTGGCCATGAAGGTTAGAACTGGTGGGACTAAGGAATATAGTTTCATCTGAAAACTGTTTATGGAAATATTGATAGAGCAGCTAGAGGCTTGTGATGTTTCGTCTTTGAAAAAGGGATTGCAGGGTGGAAAATAATTTGTTACCCACAAGGATGTGGAGATGCTTTTCGACTTTATTCAGAGATTGTGTACCAGAAGTTACTAAAACAAATTTTTACATAAAAAATCCAAAATTTTCAATGTTTAACCAGTTAGTGTTTTAGTCACTAAGTATTTAATTTTGTGCCTCTACCACCATTTTGTTTGTTAGAGTAGAAAACTGCATAAAAGAGTAATAAGAAAAGACCAAACCTCCATTACATAGATTAGGTTAAATCCAGCTTATGCTAAAATATAATTGCATAATTCTTTCACATTTTTTGGTGAATTTTTTTTTTTTTTTTTTAAATCAATCCTACTCATGATATCACAGTTTACTCAAGATTAAACTATTAGCAATTTTCTAGATCAGCATGTTTACAAAAGAACAAATACATACAATAATTTGTTTGTAAGATTTGTCTAACATGAAACAATTTATGATCAACTTGATGGTATCATAAAATACCAAATGGTTTATTTCTTATCATCTACAAAGATTATTGTACAATGAACTATTTAAACCACTATTCTGTCTTAGATGGACTGTTCCACTTATATATATTTCTTTCATATTGTCTTAGGAGTACAGAATTTTGTTTTGGAAATAAAAACAGCAAAATGAGCTTTACCATTCATAATAAAAAATAAAATAAAAAAACTAACCAGCCATCCAGTTTTGCCCTCATTCAACAGAGCTGAAATCAAGGGAAGACTAAATATAAAATATAAAACATAAGAAGCATGTAATGAAATAAAGGAAGAACAATCTGATAGAAATAATGTCAAGCCCTAACAGGCATTCCCTCTGTTTACAGAGGGAGGGCTGTCTGGACCTGATATAGGTCGTTTTCAATGCCTTCAAATGAAATAAAGAATAAGCATGACCAAGGATGGAGAAAGAGTCAATTGGTTGCACAGCTTGGATTATTTGTCAGGTGCTCAGCGGTGGTGGAGCCATATGTGTTGTTGATCTTGTCACCAAATTGGAGCATACCATTCCTAATTTTTCTGGGCACATGTTGATTTATTCATGCATCTGACTGTAAGGTGGTTATATCTATGTAATCCACTCAAAAACTGCATCCAAACTGATATATCACATTGTTAATATGGTGGGAAGTTAGAAGTACTTTCGAGCAGACACCCAAGGAGACCTGGTAGAGAAAACGCACATTGGCAGAAAAATAGCAATTTTTAACTGAGTTAATCTGTTTGGCAAATTTACCACTTATTAAACCCAACCAGGACAAATGCAAATAAACAGGGCATTTAGAAGCTGTGCTAGATTAGGTTTAGAAACATTTGAGATTTTTTATTCATGATCGACTTAATAAAATCCAAAGGGTACCCATTATTAGCTAGAGTTTTGGTAATTGTTTTCAGCTCTTCATCTAATTTAGATTCTGAGAAGATTATTAAAGCTCTATGTGTAAGGGTACTAATCAGATTTTCTTTGCATTTGTTAGGGCAGAATGCATCCCATCGAACGTATAGACCGGTAAAGGTTGGTTTACAATAGATTGATGTAATGTAACAGGATGGTGTTTTAGGTACCAAAACACCCAAAAAAGATATAGCAGAATTAGTCTCAATTTCCATCACATACCTTCATGCCAGATGCATGCCATTAAGAAAATTTTTGACTCCGTCATATTTTGAAAAAGGCAAAATGTGTCATCAACATAGCAGTGATACATTAGTGGTTTGATAGTTTCAAAAAATAAACAATTTTCATGAAAACCAACCAAAATACTTGCCAAATTAGGCCCTAGGATTAAACTGTGGATCTGTCTATATATATTGCGTTAGTGAAACTGAATTCAACAGACATCACAGCAAATCTTAGTAATTCAACAAAAATATTTTCTGGAATGGCAGGTGGAGATATCCAGCTACAATATAACAAATCTGTACAGATATCTATCATTTCTGAAATAGGGACACAAGTAAATAGGTTGTTAATATTGAATGAAGACATAAATTTATTAGTCGAATTACAATTTTGAATATCTCTTGCAAAAGAGAAAGAATCTTTTATGCAATAACTACTGTAATATTCTAATACAGGTTATAATAGTGTGTCAATCCATTTGGCAACCTTCTGTTGAGCTGACCCCACCATAGACAGAATTGGTCTTAGCAGGGTACTTGCCTTATGGGTTTTAGGCAAAACATAAACTGGAATAAATTGAGCCCAAAGGTCTAATTTCACTAGCTATGTCAGAAGGAAGGACACCCCTTTTTACCCATTTGACTAATTTTCTCTGAAATCTATTTTCTAATGTCACTGTTGAATCAAAACTATCTACAGGACCTAATTTGATAAATTTTGATAAATCATTTAAGACTGTCATCATTTTATTAACGTAATCACATTGATTAAGTACAACAACTCCTGAACCTTTGTCAGGTCTAGTGATTACTAACGATTCATTCTGATGCAGTGATTTAATAACCGAATAGTGTTCTCTGCGCCATTTGAATTCAGAGTGTGAAATAGGTGTTCTGGCATAGCAGTGGGCAAGATCATTAAGTTTGGCCTTGAGGTCCCTAATTTTATTGCCAAAAACAGGTTTAAGTCCCCATATTTGGGCATTAAGAATTTCAAATTCAGAAAAAATTTCTTCATACATAACAACAACTGGTGGAATAGGGAAGTCCAGTCCATGACCCAGTATTGCACTTTCGATTGGAGACAACTGGTGGGAAGACAAATTAAGAACATTCCCAACAACATCAGAATTGGCAGAGCAACCAAACTTCTTGTATATTAAACATTGTAACTTGTTGCAAACCCAAGTCAACACTCTTTTGCAACTTTGGTCATGAACAATTCCAACATACTGTGAAAAATGGATTTTATCACAATATGAAAGATTGTCCAGATTCCCTTCAAAGGTGTAAATATTTTATCTTCAGTCCTGGCTGTAAATGGGCCTTTTTTATTTTAAACAAAATAGATGAAGGACAGACCTTATTATCTAAACAAGACTGAAGCAATATTATATTTTCATACATTAATCTTATTTTACTTTTAATCAATTGTAAGGAATTTAATCTACTAATTAAATCCAATTTGTACAGAGTCTGAAGATATTTCATTATTTTCTTAGGAGTACAGAATTTTATTATGGAAATAAGAATAGAAAGACAAGCTTTATCCTTAGTCATGCTCATTCTTTATTACATTTGAAGGCATTGAAAACAATCTATGTCAGATCCAGACTGCTCTCCCTCTGTAAACAGAGGGAATGCCTGTTAGGGCTTGACATTACTTCTGTCTAATTGTTCTGCCTTTATTTCATTACATGCTTCTTATATTTTATATTGTAATATTTAATCTTCCTTCAATTTCAGCTCTATTGAGTGACGGCAAAACTGGTCAACTGGTTACATTTTTTTTTTTTTTTTTAAATCAGGAATGGGAACGCTCCTCTTGCTGTTTTTTTTTCCATAATATATTTCTTTTTACTTTCTCAATTCTTTGTTAGGTGAATAAAGTCTTTAATAAGGACACTAGCCTCTTTCTTTTGGTTTTACTACAATTTATTCACCTAACCAGAACTTTTTAAGAAAAAAAATATTACTGTTATGTAAGGACTTATCCTAATGTGAAACTGGCCATCTTACATAATTTGTGTTGTGATAGATTATTTGGTCGTTTCTTAAGACAACACTCTTTCGTTTCCATCTCATTTGGTGGAGACTTACCCGAACTGAATGTATGTGGTCTTGTCGCCCACAGGTAGTCAACTTCCTTTCTTGTTTACCAACTTTTTCACCTGACTGTAAGCCCATAGTTGTAAAATCCTGATGCTTTTCAGATATCAATAAGATATTCATTGCTTCAGAAACAAACGAGGATTCATAGAACCAAGCAACTCCACTTGGAGGGCTCAAGTTCTGATCACTTCAGGAGCTAATCATAAATGAAGGAATGTGGTAGGCTACTCAGACACAGAGTCTGTCTATATTTCTGAGATGAGGTATTATGTACAGTATTTACATTAGTCGGACTATTGTCCTCATCTTTGTCGCCATATTTGTCACAACGTTTTGGCCATTGGTTGGAATTTCGAACTGAACCCTTTATTTCGATCACTGGGGTAGACTGTTCTAGTTCCACGTGCCATGTTTTGATGGATGTCAGTTATCAGTTATCTCCTGCTAATTTTCCCTCTGAAAGTTCTCCACTGCCTTAACCGGGTATTGAACTCACACTCTTTGGGTCTGTCACTGGATCTAACCAACGCCTTTATCCACTGTGCCATGAATTTCTGGGTATTATAAACCTAATGTTTTCAGCAACCATTTTTTACCAGTGCTCATATTGCAATTTTTGCTGTTATCATACATATTGCAACTTTGTTATCATTGCTTTTCTCTGGCACTCCTTATTACTGGTTCCCATATTGTATTTATTTCTATGCTTGATCGACTCAGGAGATTTTTGTGGCCTAGCATATGTGCTGATCCCTTAAGTTTACGAATTTTCCAATGGTGTTCCCTGTCTATGATCTCAACATGATCCCACGGGGACGGTGATCTCCCTTCTCTCTCCATATGTGGTCAGCCACACCTGATTTTTCTACTTCCCCTCGCGTTACAGCTTTCTGGTGTTCTTGAAGCCTTACCTTGAGGGGGTGGCCTGTCTCTCCTTTATATTCCTTTCCGCAGCTGCACGGGATAGCATACACACAGTCTTTAGTCATGTTCTCCTCTATGGGGGGTCTCACTCGAGAGAGATATCTGCGAAGTGTTGTCACGCTTTTGTCCTGATGTTATATGGACCGCAGATCCTTTGTATTTTCTCTGATAACCCCTTCACATAAGGCAGGCAAACATGGCACGTGGAACTAGAACAGTCTACCCCAGTGATCGAAATAAAGGGTTCAGTTCGAAATTCCAACCACCTGAAGAAGGCCGGAGCGTACAACGGCCAAAACGTTGTGACAAATATGGCGACAAAGATGAGGACATTAGTCCGACTGATGTAAATACTGTACTCAGACACAATAAATCAGTATACATTATTGGATGCATTCTCCCTTCCTTGAATAGATGATGTAGTACACAAAGTGGCAAAGTATCACTAATTCAGTACCCTGGACTTGAAGAGCACATACCACCAAGTACCAATTAAGGATGCCAAGAAAAAGTATACGGCCTTCCAAGCTGACAGTCAGTTATATCAGTTCCTCCAAATACGTTTTGACATCACCAATGAAGTGGCTTGCTTTCAGAAGATAATAAACAATCTTATCTCTTCCTAAGGACTTTCTGCTACATTTGATTATGTAGATAACATAACAATCTGTGGTAAAATGATATCAACTTAAATAAATTCATGAGGGTTGTTCAAAAGTACCATCTAACTCTGAAGAAGAATAAAGCACTTTGGCAGCTACACAGCTATCTGATCAACCAAGGATCAATTAAACCCAACCTGGAATGTTTACAATCCCTCAAAATAAGACAGTATTACAGTGAGTAATCAGACTATTTTCTTACTCTCAGTGGGTACCAAAATTCTCTGACCAGATTAAACCCTTAATAACAACTACTTTGTTTCTTCTCAACTCTAATTCTGAGAAAGGATTCAATGATCTTAAAAAAGAGATTGAAAAGACCCTACTACATTTTATTGATGAAAACCTTCCCTTAATTGTCGAATCTGATGCCTCCAATATGCTCTAGCTGCTGTACTGAACCAAGAAGAGCAAATGATTGCCTTCTTTTCAAGCACACTCTCTTATACCGAAGGTAAGCACACTGCTCTTGAGAAAGAAGTTTGCGCTGTCATAGAAGGGGTGCAAAAATGGTCTCACCTCTTAACTTGGAGGCATTTTACTATTCTTATTGACCAGCAAGCTGTAAACTATATGTTTAATTCAAAAGAACTTGGTAAAATAGAGAACAACAAAATCCAATAATGGTGAATAGAATTGGGGTGTTACAATTATGACATTGTATAGCGACCTGGCAAAAACAACATTCCTGCTGATCTCCTCTCTCGTGCTCACTGTGGAGCCACTATTGTTGATAAAAAATTGGAGGAGCTACATGTTCACCTTTGTCACCCTGGTGTAACTAGGTTTGCCCATTTCATCAAAATAAGAAATTTACCATACTCCATTGAAAAAAATATGAAAAGTATGTCAAGAGTGCTGTAAGTGTGCTTGCTTGAAGCCTAGATTTTACTCTCCAGATTCTACCACCTTCATTAAAGCTACTCAACCTATGGATCAACTTAGCATAGACTTCAAAGAGCCACTTCCCTCCTCCTCTAGGAACAGTTATCTACGGACTATTGTGAATGAATATTCCTGTTTCCCATTCACTTTCGCCTGTCTGGATTTAACCTCTGGCTCAGTTATGAAATGTCTGAACCACATTTTCACAGTGTTTGGGAACCCTTCTTACATCCATTCAGACCGTGGACTCTCATTTCAATTCAGAGAGATGAAAGAATACCTGGCTAACCTTGGCATTGCAACTAGCTGGATAACTCCATAAAATCCATGAGGAAATGGAAAATGTGAACAGTATAACAGAGTAATATGTAAAGCTATTACCTTGGCATTAGTTTCCAGAAATCTTGGGATCTCACAGTGGAAATTGGTATTAACTGAAATACTGCATTCAATCAGGTCACTGCTGTGCACTGTCATCAATGCCACTTTCTATAGGTGACTATTCCAATACCAATGCCAGTCCCCCAGTGAACACTCTTTAACCACTTGGCTAACCATCCCTTGGCCCTGTCTTATTGTGCCGCCATGTCCATAATAGTAAGCAACACACACTGGTGGATGAAGCAGATTCCTCAGTACACTCACATATGATTGGCTAATAGATGAGGAGCGATTGTTCATGACTAAGCTCCTGTTGGGGAAGATCGGCTCCAAAACTCTTCAACTGAAGTTAATTTAGATTCAGGCTCTAAGGAACCCCTATCTCCTGTTTCTGAGTTCCCTGGAGGTTTGGTGCCCATGTCACCAGCTGAGTCTGCGATCAAAATTAGTTACTTTTCGACTTCTATGCCCTCAGAGTCTAGAGAGACTTGACCTGAAATAGAACATGCTACCCACTGGACAGGTACAGTGGTCTACTCAAGAATGTTGAAAGCCTCTCCATTACATGAGCTACAAAACATAAAAAAAAACATATGTTTATAAAATTAAAGAAGGGAGAAGGAACTATTTAAACCTCCTATTCCCTCTCGGATAGACTGTCTCACTTTCATATACTTCTTTTTACTTTCTGTATTCTTTGTTAGGCAAATAAAGCCTTTAATATATTAGCCTCTTGTAGTTTTACTACACTTAGTATTTTGAAATTTTAATGTAAATTAATTTTTTTCTGACAAAACTGAAAATGCCAGTTCCAAATATATACAAAAGATTCTTTTGTAAGCTAGTTTTTAATAAAATGTGACTATTACTCCACTTGAGTATATTTGCAGTTAGTGCAATTTCTTGCACTTAGTTTTTGCACTAATGTAACCAATGATATCACTGATTCCTACAAATTATTAAACAAATGCCACAAAACTGTCATGATCACATGTTAAGTAACGAGTACATTCTGAAAGTCGAAGGCAAAAGAATCAAACAACCACAATGTCTTTCTTTTTTTACGATGATATGACTTTACTGCTACTACACCCCCTATTATCTTCAGTCATTTTCTGTGCAAAATAATTATTTTCATTAATAGGATAAAACCTTTGATAATCAAACACTGAACTTTACAATTTTTAACTTAAAACTTGTTTTCTTAAATTTCAACACTTAAGTTTCATGATGTGATTTTAAAATGAAAAAAAAAAAAAAGGAATTTTCACGAGTCAGAAATTAATTAAATTACTGACTTATGTATAACAAATGCTTTAGTATCTGTCTATATTTCTGAGATGAGGTATTATGTACACTATTTACATTATTCGGACTATTGTCCTCATCTTTGTCACCATATTTATTACAACGTTTCACTGTGCCACAGTGAATAAAGTCGTTGGTTAGATCCAGTGACAGGACCCAAAGAGTGTGAGTTCACTATCCGGTTAAGGCAGTGGAGAACTTGGAGAGGGGAATTAACAGGGGATAACTGATAACTGACATCCATTAAACATGGCATAGGGAACTAGAACAGTCTACCCCAGTGAGCAAAATAAAGGGTTCAGTTCGACATTCCAACCACCTGAAGAAGGCCGGAGTGTTGTAATAAATATGGCGACAAAGATGAGGACAATAGTCCAAATAATGTAAATAGTGAACAAATGCTTTGCTAATTATTTTTTTTACTACAAAAAAGCATTGTAAATATTACATTATAAAAGAAATAACTAAAAATCAAGAAGAGAGTTTCAGTGTGCGTGAATTAAAACAAATGCTACTAACAGAATATGGCTATGATCTGTAAAATTTCAATCCATTACAAATGATTTTAGTGTAAAATATATTGAGAATTAGTAAGAAAGGGATTTTCAGAAGTCAGGGATAAAGACAAATATTACTGATAGAATAAGGCTGTTATATGTATAACAAGGCTTCAAATGAACTGATATCAAAAAATCTCCTGACATTTTTGTGGCTCTAAATTATAAATAATTCAAAATAAACTAGACAAATAGAAAATTAACTTATACCAACATGGTTGCATTGTCAAAAAATAACAATGAGAATTAAGCTCTTTATGCCCAATATGAAACAATTCTTCAATACTTCACAGATTTCCACTTTGTAATCTTTTTTCCCCTCACACACAATGTTGCAGGGTTAACTAACTATTATATCATTTTTTTCTATAGAAAATGTTCAAGCAAGATCCATTCTTTAATTTTGCCATTACATTCACAGCAACTTCAAACATTTTTTTTTTTGCTATTCAGTTCACTTTCTTGTTTATATTACACATTTAATTTTCCTCAAATCTCCTTTGTGACATTTTTAAAATGTTTTTGTTTTCTTTTACCTTGCTATTGTTTTCAATTTCTTTTTTTATTAACTCTATTCAATTTTTTCCCAATTCCCAATGTGTTCCTATAACTCAATTTTTAGATATTTCTTTCTCTTGAGATTATATCTTTGTCATGCCTATAGAAATCTTTTATGTATCTGAAATTAAAGAATAAATATCAATAATTATGCCATTATTCCTATTTATTTAAAATATGAAGAACAAAGCTCAAGTTGCATCTCACACTAACTAATATGTTATTGAAAATATTTCTAATAAAAACAGATATAAGTTGAAATTCCTATAGTATATTTATATTAAGTATATTCTGAAAATCTTACCCATATCAGTTGGTTAATACCAATTTTGTTGTGAAATATTGATTTACCTAATAAAATCTTACATAATGTAATAATTAAGTCGGGGACTAGTTTATTACTTAATAACAATATAAAATAGGCATCCCACTTTATGTCCGGTGGAAACTTCTATTAACTATAACTCAATTTTAAAATATTTCTTTCTCTTGAGATTATATTCTGAAAATCCTACCCATGTCAGTTGGTTAATACCAATTTTATTATGAAAACATTAAGTTACATAGTAAAATCTGACAGTGTACTTAAAAGTTATAAAAAGTGTACCCTACTAATTTTTCCAAACCCTATTTCTATAATACAAAAAATAGATCTAAAAATAAAAATAGACTTACTGACCAACAGTAAATTTTACTAAACATTAGAAACATTAAATAAGTAAAAATATGAAAATGGAACATGTGGTACATTCTTTATGTTTAAATTTCATTAATAAGCAACAGAAATGTGGTTCTACAGAAGGATACTGAGAATACCATGGACTGAACATGTGAGCAAAATCAAAGTTTTAAAGAAAATTTAAAAAAGGTCACTTATACTTAATATCAGAAAGAGTGAGTTGGAGTTTCCAGAGCAATGATGAAGGAAAGAGAGCTTAGAAAATTTGACACGCACAAGACATATTGAAGGCAAGAAGATCAAAGGAAAACAATGCATAACCTACCTAATAAGCTAGTGTAAATGGATGGCAGAACAGAGTTTACAAGCGATGGCAAAAAGACAAAATTTACTAAGAGCTACAAAGGGCAGGTAATTTTGGAGAGCCATGATTGCTAATGTCCTCATGGGGCATGGGACATAGGAGAATAGTTGACACTGGTTGGTCCTGCCTATTACTGGTAACATGTAATCCAGTTAAACTTGACTGGATGGTCACTGATATAACCAGCTTCCTCATCTCACCTCAGTGTGGGTGAGGAAAGTGACTAGCAACCCAGCAGGAATATAAACAAAAATGGAAAACATCTTAAAAAATGTTATATTTTCATATTGGAGTGAAGATGTGTGGAGGTATATATATATATATATATATATATATATATATATATATATATATATATAGATATATATATATATAGAGAGAGAGAGAGAGAGAGCGCGCAGGGTTCAAATCTCAGGGTCAATTTGTCAGGGACGTGACTTCTTGATGTTATCCATTGGTGTGGGGCATGAGCCCAGTGTATAGTACCATTAGAAGGTGCCTGAAAACCACACCAACGAGTTGACCCAAGCCTTGTGAGTAAAACTTTTTTGAAACTGTCAATGTTTGCACCAGCAAATCATAAGTCATCATAATTGTTCAAAATTGTAGGTCTCTGCAAGAAACTGTACCTAATGTTCACCCAGCTTAGATGCAATATGAACCACAGTGCTTGAGTAGGCATCTGTAACAGACACTGGCTAGCTATCCTAGCAAATAGGTGTGCTCAGAAATGAGTAGCCAGCTCTTTTATATATAATTCTCATTTCATTTGAAAGAACTTTAGTCACAATATTTCAATAAACAAATACTACACAAATTTTCAAAAAATATAAAATTGAAATATTACAAGGACACATGGCCTAGTAGATACAAGCGCTGGTTGAAGTAATCCAGTGAATTCATCCAAAGTGTTGTGAGTTCAATACCTGGCCACAGCAGAAGTGAACAAAAACTTGGAGTTGAGTTACTAAAGGGAAATAACTAAAAGTGAAATATCCAGAAAAGGCATGGTATGTGGAACTAGAACAATCGACCCCATTGGACTAAATGTTCGAAATTCCAATGTACATCACCAGAAGAAGGCCAGCACATACAACTGCCGAAACGTTTTGAAGATGACAATAAAGATGAGGACAACAGTCCAAACAATGCAAATAGTGTAAATTGAAATATTATGTTTGGTAAAACATTTACAATGGCCTAACAGTATATCAATAGATAGTTGACATCAGTAATAGAAAACTAGTGCCTTTTCTGTCTCTTGTTTTTCCATAATTTTTTTTTACCAATCAAGCTGTTTTCAATATTAAATACAGATTTTCAGCAATAATTTTCTTTGAGAACTTACAATGATGTTAATTTCATTATTACATGTAACACCATTCCATGAACAAGATTAGCAATAACTAAATAATAATAATTCTATCCCACTCTATAAAAAGCTTTGACCTACTTAGAAAAACCAAAATATTTCCAAAATCTGAACGTATTAGGAAGTGCAGGGTGGCATAACTGGTAGGGAATGTTACAGAAAATTAAATCCGTAATCCAAGTTCAAATTCTTCATACTAGTACCATTGGGAAAGGCATAAATTTATCCTTCAATCAGTCACAGGTTAAAGAATGGCAAATTGGGCTCTTTAACCTTGGATGGCAACCTAAGTAAAAAGATAACTCTGAATTCAAAACGGGAGAGAAAGTAATGAGAAATCACTCTGATATATTTCCCCAGAATAATCACAGTAATGAACAGTTTAAAAAGGAAACTGTGGAAAACCATGATCACAGAAGTCTTTCCTGCAACAAGAAACTTGTTCTGAATATTAAAGCTGCATTATGTAATTGTCAGAATCAATAGGGACAGAATAATATGTAATTTGTTAAGTTTCTTTGAAAGATAAAAGAAATATAAAATATACAGAAAATAAAATTCTTCACATAAATGATGATATTGTTTCACAAGTATCTTAATATATATGATTATTTATCAGACAAGCTGGTCTTACTACTTAGTAATGAAATATTCCATTGTTATGCTAGACAAAACATCATTTATTATCACTCAAGCTTGCTTAATATAAACATAAGGATTTATCACATTACTAAATAATTAGACCAGGTTGCTAATATTTTTTTTTTTTTAATTTCTTTTCATGCTATTTTTTGGGATATTTTTACTTTTAATGATTATAAAAAAAAATTCTTTCTTGATGAACAGGAAGTTGTAACCAAAGGAAGCAAATGTGAATTGCTTAACATTAAATAGAACCTTAGATTGTAAAACATCATGCAACAATAGAATTAATAGATATATAGTAAACTACATATATAAAATGCAATGTGTGTGTGTGTGTTTAAGATTTTTTTCTATCAGGTTAGGTGTGTAGATTTTACATGTTAACTCTTGTTGGGTAATTGTAACAGAAAATCGGGTCAACCTGACAAGAGACCCAGAATTGGTTGTGTGTGGGGCAGTAAGCACCAGGAGTTACATCCTCTTCCACAATTGGCTGTTGAGAGAGGACACTTTATTTAGAGTAGGTGGCGCTGACAAAATTTGTATACGAACAATATTGGGTAGGTATTAGCCAATAGTCAGTGTTGGTCTGGGACTGAGAGAGCTATTTAACACCAGCTTTTTCTAATGAGGAGCGTTCATGATGTGCAGACATACTGAAAACCAGGCAAGATGAACATAGTAATCTAATGTTAAATTTTATATGAGGCACCCAGTGAGGATCTTACTAACTTCTCAGTAATAACAGTCAATCAGATTACCCTTGTTAGCTGTTATCTCATGTCAAGGATTTTTTCTATATTAGATTCTCATTTGTATTTTTCTGGTAATAGAAATTATAATTATTCAATGATAAATAGAATATTATTTGTTTTATCTAATATTCATTCAGGAAGTATTGATGTAGAAAGAGTTTTATATATATATATATATATATATATATATATATATATATATATATATATATATATATATATATATATATATATATTAGAAGTATGATGCAACTGCAAAATTACTTAATTATTGCTGGCATTTTATTAAACAATTTCTACTCTAAGGCATTTGAACTTGTAATTGACAAGCAGCTGGATAAAAGATAAAATTTCCTTAACTGAAAACTAAGTGTTTAATTAAGTAAAACATGAAAATATACATTAATTAATACCAGTAAGTAAATAATTATTACTCATTATTATGGAAAAGATTTTTAAGAAACATTAAAAAAAAAAAAAAAAGAAAAGAAAACTGTAGACCAAAGATCATTACAGGTAAATTTTGACATTAAACAAAGAAAATGTCAGTACTTCAAACTGTCTACAGTAATTAAAAAAAAAGACTTTTCTTTCAGTTTTTATTATCTTTTAAATTTTTATTTTAATGAGATAAGTTCTCCAAAATATGTTAATAATTGTTAATTTTTGTAAAATCTCAATTTTTTTTGTTACAAACACTAAAATATAAAAAATAAATAAAAAATATCTTTCTTTATTGTTTAAAATATATTGGAACTTACTAATAGTGATTCTCAAAGGCTCCAGCTTATTAGTATAAAAAATGTACTGAAAGTATTATTTGTGCAACAGTGGATCAAAAGGGTTAGCAAAATCCCAGACACCAGAATTTATTTTGTTCTTTTTCTGAAATTACATATTCTGCTTCTTATACACAAAACATCAATCAAAATGAA
This sequence comes from Acanthosepion esculentum, assembly GCA_964036315.1. Classification (NCBI taxonomy): domain Eukaryota; kingdom Metazoa; phylum Mollusca; class Cephalopoda; order Sepiida; family Sepiidae; genus Acanthosepion; species Acanthosepion esculentum. The sequence continues at coordinate 88,738 of CAXIWW010000915.1, read as the reverse complement.
TATTCTGGCATATTTGTATCAAAAACACACTTACAAAAGCTGAATCTTTTATTAATGCCAAGAAAATCACATTCAACACAACAGCCATGGAAGAGTAAACTCATCAGCTGACAAAACCACCAGGCCAACTCTTACAAATACTCAGTACCAAAATAACTTGGTTCTGTTTGTGTAGTAGAAAAGCTTGGTCTGCAATATTCTTTCAATGTAATTTATTTTTTTAATTTGTGCCTAGAGCGATTGGGGGGAAAACAAATGTGTAAAATAATGGTTTTTAAAATGGTGTTAAAACTAAAGTTATGAAACTTTTAGTCTAATATTCAATTTACAAGGAAGTGCTAAAAAGTTCTTGGCCAAACCAAAAAGAGCTTTAAAAAAAAAATTCTATTTGGTCAGGTTTTAAAAAGTGGGTCACACCAAGAACTACTTAACATTATTTTTGCTTTTTTTTTATCATTTCCTCCCAAGGAAGGCAATAAAGCCATTAAGATGCAAGAAGTTACTGAGTGTGAAAGAATGAGAAAAGGAAAAACTATTATTATGGAGAGAGAATGATAAGAGAACAGGAATTAAGACAACAAAAGATAACGATTAACATTGCATTAAAATATTTGAAGATCAAAGTTGATTGGAAAGCAAGAAACCAGAAGAGAGTTCCACAATAAGCAAGAAGCACAAGAGATGAAACTGTTAGCATAGAACTTATGTTTACATTTAACCAATTCAACTGTAAAATGATGAGACCTAGCTGCCAATCTAGTAATAGACTTAAATTTGTAGTCTCATCAGAACAATTACCATGAAAATATTTATAGAAAAGGCACTGGAAGCTACATTACGGGAGTGGGGATGACAAATGGTAGACTTATAAATGTATAAGATAAATTCTGGCGAGAAAAATTGTCTAACACTACACACACACACATACATACATACATATATATATATATATATATATATATAATGTATAAAAATTAGTATTTCAACAGTAATAATATTTTCAAACATGTTTGATTAAATAATGTCGACAAGTTCTGTTTTTTTCCCCACATCCCCAAGTTCTTTCAAATGCTGCTACATTCATTTTCAATGATTATTCTGTGTACACTGATGCAATTTTTTCTATTTAATTCCAATCTTCTCACATCTGATGGAACCAATTTCAAGTCACTCAAGGTGGCATCATTTAAAAAATAAAACTGAAATTTTTATGTGAAAAAAAATTATGTACTTGGAAAAAAAAATAACATAAAAATAAATATGAACTTAGGCAAATTTACCAAAAACATAAAACAACTAATTTGGAACTGGACCCTTTATTTCATCCACTGGGGTAGATTGTTCTAGTTCCATGTGCCGTGCCTTTTTGGGATATATCAGTTTCCAATGTATATCACCTGAAGAAAGCCGGAACATACAACATACCATCCGAATAGTGCAAATAGTTACAATACCTCCAAACAAATTGAATTACTTTTTGACTCATCCTTGTATGATATTATACCAAAATAATTCAATAAATCTCTGTATCAATCCAATTATGTTAATTTTTACAAGTACAAAACTATCATCTTTTTTCATTTTTGTCTTTAAGGGGGGTGGGGCGCATAATTGTGAAATGAGTTTTTATTTTGCTGAAAGATTTAGTGACTTAAGAAAGAAACCTTAAAATTCCTCTGCTATTTTCTTGTTTTTTCACCAAATACAAGTAGAAAGAATATGAACTCTGGCAACTGAAAATGATACCAGAGTGAAATCAGTTCTCATTTGGATTTGTAGGCATATGACAAAGAAAGTGGTGAAGTGTTTATACCAAAAGAAAGCAATTTGGAAAGGGGCTTTCTTTACAACTGCTTCAGGAGAAAAAAATATTTTGGAAATTAATCAAGCGTCTGAATTGCTAAGTGCAAAAGATAATAATTGACAATTTAGCAAAACAGGTGAAAATCAATTTCCCCAAAAAAATAAATGAATAACTAAAAGTAAAAGATTAAAATAATTTCCAAACATCAGTTTTCCTAATAAAATTTCCATCAGCAAGTTGTTTTGGAATTTTGTGAAATACTTTCACATAAAGTAATTGTATGCAATGATATAGTCAACTGCACGATCATAAAAGATCTTCCATTGAAAGGTAAATCGCAAGTATGTCTCTCGTGAACTTGATTTACAGCATACAGTGATTTAAATATTACTCATTTTTTAGTCAATAAACAAGTTCAAGGCATTGAAATAATTCAATATATTGGGAAAGGAAAAATCAGCAGAGTGCAAATGTTTGCACAAAATATTACACATGATCTTTGCCAAAAATGGATAAGAAAGAAAGAGAGGTAAAAATTATGCAGGTGATCAACTGTTGTAAAAAGAAAAAAAAAACAAACAATGGAACAAAAGGTTATAAATGGCAGATTAAGAATCAAATACAATATGGAGTCAAAAATATTCAATAAATCTAAGATTTTCAAAACAGTCATTTTTGACACAAAGAAAAAAAACCTTTTTCTTAATTTATAGAAAATTTACATAAATAGTTAAATAGATATGAGTTTGCATTGGAAAGATCTCAAATGGTACATTGTACCATACAACAGAAATCTTCACACATTGGTACCTATCCTACTGAGTCAGTCTGCCAATCACTATTCAATTATTATAACACTTTTGTGTTAGTTTTACAATGGCTGACATATTCCAGAAATCTGCTTGCATCAAATTTTACATAAAGCTTACCACTTCAGTTACACAGACCCTTGAAATGCTTTGTCAGTCTTTTAACAATCTTTCCTTCTTTCAAACACAAGATTTTGAGTTGCACTAACATCTCAGTGCCAGTCAGGCATTGCCTCGAGATGATGAGCATTCAAGATGATCAGTCACTAGCAAAATGCTACAAAATGGGGAGAATATTTGTGAAGACATGCATGAGGACGATTGCTTAACAAACTATCAACTTTCTCATATTATTGGAATCAATTATTGAGGAGGCTAGATGCTAAACCAGGAACTTTCCAATACCAGCTTATTATGTATGTATGTATGTGTATATATACATACATACATACATACACACACACACGGAGAGGGTGCAATGGATAAATTGTTTAGTAGTAGTCACCTGAATCCATCTTGGACTGTCCGAAAAATGTTCCTTTGCTTGAACGGTAATAAAACAATTAAATTTAATCAGAGAAAGTGAAAGTGAGGAGGTCTTTGTTTTTATCTTTTTATTTCACCGTGTATCCCTTCATTCTATTCCTCTGTTCTCTATCCTGTATTCTTGTGTATTGTGTGTTTTTACCAGTATGTGTATATATATTCTTTCTCCATACATATATATTGTAGCAAAATATATAAAGTATATAAAAAAAAATCCACATTATAATCAAAAATGCTTTCTCTCTTTAAAATATACACTTTTCTCTTGGAACAACTATAATCTCTTTTATATATATATATATATATATATATATATATATAAAGCAAACATTGAAGTCAAAACTCAAAGTTTCATGCCAGAAGCAATCAATTGCATCTAGCATGAAACAGCCTGTCGCCTCTGAGTGTTGACTTCAATGTTCACTTTTTTATATTTACAATTGCTCTATCTCTGATATTGAGCACTTTATCCCATAAATATAACACACTCTAAAACTATATTTATATATATATATATATATATATATATATATATATATATAAATGTATGTTTCAGTAAATAATATAGACAAGTTTTGTCTATTTATTTTAAGCAAATTCCTTTCATATCATCTGATAAGCTTAATAACATTATCATTAAAAGACGAAAGAAAATCACCATATTGATACATGTTTTTTAATCCTATCTAAACTTTCGGCTTACATAAGCCATCATCAGAGATGACAAGTCCATTACAATAAATTAAACAATATGATAATCTTTCAATGATAATGTTATTAAGCTTATCAGATGATATGAAAGGAATTTGCTTGAAATAAATAGACAAAACTTGTCAATATTATTTAATGAAACATCCATTAATGAAAAAATGCTACCTAAATACACACATTTTAAATATATATATATATATATATATATATATATATATGTATATGTGTATATATATATATATATATATGCAGAAAGTATTGATCACAAAAGGTCTGATCATGTTGATAGTTGTATCTTGGTCATCCATGATGTGCTGATTTGTGCACATCTGATTGATGTGTGCAGAGATTGCACTGTGTTTCAACAGGCAATTTTGTGTGTACATGTATATAATTTTGCACAAGTGTATATCAATGGACATGTATGTACAAGTATACAAAAAAAAGACTAATATATGTATGTGCCTGGGTGGATGTGCATGTATGTGCAAATGTGCATATATATATATATATATATATATATATATCTCATTGGACATAGTCTGACAATTTATTTAAAGACATTTATATGTTTAACATTCTTTTTATATTCAAAAATATATGACGCCATTTGTTTACATTTGATACGCTAGAGTAGATATGAATAGAAGAGATTCATGGAAGATTTAAGTTTAAAGATAGTAAAATCGACCTTGCTAACCAGACGCTTCTCTGTGGCCGAACGGTTAAGGCACATCACGCGAAATGATGGTTCCGTATAGGATACAGGTTCGATTCCTGTCGGAGAACGAAAATTTTCTATGAAAATTTCTCGGACATTCAGGCCGGTAAATGTTATTTAATACTGTTTATTATAAAACAGAGCATTTGCTTAAATACTTGTATCTATAAAAAGAACTTTAAACATATTATAAATGTCTTTAAATATATATATATATATATATGAAACAGATTGTTTTCAATGCTAGTAACTGTCATTCCACCATACATTATCTATTTCACTTTCATCTATAATAATACTAAAAGTATGCGCTTGTGTGGTGCATCTGTCCAGCGCATAATGATTTAAGAGTTGTTTATACAGTAAATATTTTTATTTTAACTTTCTTCAAAAAGACTATTTTTTAATTAAAATATTTTTAAGTTAAAAAAAATACACAAAGAGATCCTGCTTTGCTGTTTCATCCAGTTGTTTGTAGAGTAATTATTTATATTTCAGCTTTAATTAAACAAACAATATTTTAAATATCTAAAAAATATTTTTGGCATATTTAAAAAAATATTTTCAAGTGAATATGATTTTAAAGTTCAAGTTTACCCTGGGAATTCTATTCCTATCAAATGCTGTAATTAATCAGTAAAACGTTAAACATGAACTTGCAAACCAGACCAACGATGACACGAACAAATTGAAATATTTAACTGAATCATACTAAAATTCACTTTCATTTCAACGGAATGTTGAAATAAACTTCAGTGATTTATAATCTAAACCATCAGTGACCCCAATGGGTTATGGGTAGTCTAGATATTTTGCATAAAAGAGAGATTGTTTTCCATTTTGATTACTGTCATCCCAACATACATACATTCTCTCTCCCATAAATACATATATACAGGGGTTGGACAAAATAATTGAAACACTTGTTAAATTCAAAGAAAATTTATTTAATATGGAGTTGGCCCTCCTTTAGCCTCACATACAGTTTTAATACGTCTAAGAATGGAATCATACAGCTTCCTAACTTCATCCAGAGGAATTTTCAGCCATTCTTCCATTAATACCTGCTCCAGCTCTTTAAGACATGACGGTGGAGGATAGTGGCTCCTAACTTATCACTCCAAAATGCACCACAAATAATAATATTGATATCTGGAGATTGGGGAGGCCACTCCATGTGTTCTAGCTCACTTTCATGCTCTTCATACCAATTCTTAACCACTCAAGCGGTATGTATTGGAGCATTATCATCTTGGAAGATGCAGTCACCATCAGGGAATAAAGTCTGGGCCATTCGATGAACATGATCTCCCAAAATCTTTGCTGTTGATTCTACCATGCAGTGCAACTATTGAACCAAGACATTTCTATGATATGGTGGCCCAAACTATCACTAATCCACCTCCATGCTTCAATGTTGGAAGAAAGCAGTCAGGGTTGTAAGCTTCTTTGGGCTGCCTCCACACATAAACTCACCCTGAAGTTGGGAATAGAGAAAAACTGGACTTGCCTGAGAATACGACTTGCTTCAATTAGTCTGCAGGCCAGGCATTGTGATCTCTGCACCACTTCAATCTCTTTTGAACGTTGCGAGTGGAGAGAAGAGGTTTCCTTACAGCGGCTCTTCCATGATATGCAGCTTTATGGAGCTAACGACAAACAGTTTTAGTAGAAACTGGACTATTTAGATGATTATTCAACTCAGCAGTCACTTTGGCCGCAGTAGTCTGATGATTTTTTGCCACATTGTGTTTCAATGCACATCAGTCCTTGTCAGTAAGTTTGCAAGTTCGGCCCGAATTGCTATGCTTCCTAGAGGTTTTGCTGTTTCTCGAATTGCGTCATAGATCTTGATATGGTAGCTCTTGAAAAACCAAACAGTTCAGCAACCTAAGTGATCGAGGTTCCTGCCATGCAAGCTTCAACAATTTGCCCTTTTTCAAACTTGGAGAGGTCATGCATTTATCTTAAATTTTACTAAATTCTAAAAATAAATAAGACAAAGAGAGTAAATTAGATAAATAAATGTATTTACAATAGATATAACCTGCAATTACGAAGTTTTAGTTAAAGTTCTTAATATAATAGGTCTTTGAAATATAGTAGTGGAATTTGCACCTATTCCAATTATTTTGTCCAACCCCTGTATATATATATATATATATATATGTGTGAAAGAGAGAATGTTGTGTGTGTATATATATATATATGTGTGTGTGTGTGTATGAAAGAGAGAATGTTATGATATATATATATATATATATATATATATATATATGAGAGAGAGCAAAAGAGATAGTAATAGATAGATACACACACACATGTATGCATGCATTAAGCTTAACTTTGTATGTCATAAATCCAAAAAAGAGTGTATAATTGTAAAGGAAGGAAGATTGCTTTGTACCAATATTATCATTACACTATATCCAAAATTACTAAAATATTGTTAGTATTTTTTTTTATATAGTACAGGTGAAGGAGTCAATGAATAAAGGATATTATTGTTTTTTTTTAAATGTATTGATAAATCCTGTGTGACTGCATCCTGTTTCTATAAGAAGGATATGAATTTTTTTCAGTCCTGACCGAGTTTTCTTGCTTGTAATTTCTTGTTTATCATTCATTTCTTCAAAATGCTTCATGACAAGTGACAATGAATAGAAACATTGATTTGACTCTAGACCAAAGGCTGCAATATTCCTGGCCAATTTGCATAAATAAGGCCACAAATGAATGTAAATTAATTAGTAATCAAATTGTCAAGTGATAAAATTTGTTGAATTTTATAAAATGCTAAATCAAAATAAAACATTTTGAGAATTTTCAAATCTCCAAACAGAATTAGCAAAAATTCAGTAGACACAATCCAAAAATTTAAAAATCTTTATTTCATGGTCTGAGTAATATGAAACAGGAACCTTTATTCAGAATTCTAAACTTTAAGATGGTTGTGTCTAAATAAGAAGATGAAGTCTGAAGCAAAAACTAAGACAAAAAAATGGTTGTTTTCCATGTATCAGAAAAAGAAGTTTCACAATCTAGTGACTCTTTTGTGCAGGTGCATTAGAAACTGACTGGAACAACCAGCTAAAAAAAAACAAAACAAAAAAAAAAAACCAACAAATTCAATTTACAAAAATTCCAGAGAGCCTACACGTGTAAGTAAAATATTGTTCAAGATATTATTTCAGAATACATTAATTTAATTAAACAAGTTTTTCTTACTGATAATTTCTTTGCAAATACACGAGAACAAAAACAACACATTTTCAAAAAGAATAGTCATATATGTAAACCTCTGAAGAAAAATTAATAAACTAATTTTAAAATATATTTCAACAGGAGGTACATTTAACATTTTTTTTATAACTGAAAGTGTCGACAGAAAAGTTCATAGGTTGACCAATATACTTTCATGCCATGTGACCAAATGAGGTTTATTTTTCAACATAGTCCTCATTGCACTTTTCTGAGTGAGAAAGCAGCAAGTTGTTAATTTTATATTCCTGTTTACTTTCTTACATTAAAAAGTTACATAAAAAAAGTATGTAGCATACACTTCCTCTATGTGCCATGTCCCTTCAGGACATGAACGATCATAGCTCTCCACAATTTCCTGTCCTTTTAGCTCTTAGGAAAGTTTGTCCTTTGCTATCTCTCCTAATTTCTGTTCTACTAACCATTTACACAAGCTTATTAGGTAGGTTATACACAGCTTACCTCTGTCCTTCTTGCCTTCAATAATGTCTTGTAAGTGTTAAATTCTCCAAGTTCTCTTTCCTCGTTATCTGCCTTTGAAATTTCAACTGTCTCTTTCTGATTTTGTTTCCATATAGGTATATTTCATTTTATGTAACACTTCCATTGTATCACATTCTAATTCAAGATCCGAGCTCAAATTTGTTAATCAGAGCACCAATTCTCGTTGGGTTTGTTATATTCACTTACACTCAAATACCCTTGAGGAAGGCATGAATCCACATCTTCTCCCCAACCCAACTATGTGTTAATTAGTAAGACTTATATCACTAAACTATTATTATCCCAACAAAAAAAATGTGGGGGGTAAAATAAACTGTAAAGAGTTAATAAGTCATAGAAAATGATTCAATCGATCAACACATACACAAAGATGTGTGCGTGTGTAATGCTTATACACTGTAGGTTTCATTTTATGTTATTTGTAAAAGAAATAAAAACCTGAGAAAACTTCAGTAATTATATGCAACATTATTATTGCACAAGTTGTTTGGTCAATTGAACTCAAAGAATTAATGACTTTGCTCAAAATTATAGACAGCATGAATGATATTAATTTCATTATTTACCACAATCATTTCTGCCAAGTTATTTGAAAGTACAAATACATGAGAAAATTGCTCATATAAAAAGCATACAAGAGCATTCAAGAAGTAGAAATATTTCTGATACATCCCAATCCTATGTTCAAAGCATCCAGTCATAAAGCCAAGCAGAATTACCAATAGCATATGAAAGAGAGTGATCAAAAGAGATCAGATGATGAATTTGACTTTTCACAAAGCACCAAGAACTTGTACAGAGAGGCATCAGATATAATGTGATGAGAGATGAAGTGCATGCATCATTAGATTATGCTTTGTCATACAACTGATAAAAGCAAAAAATGTGAAATTTAGTGCAAATGCACCAATATATAATAACAACATGAGCAAAATCTATTTTCAGACAAAAATACTATGAAAAATATCTTTGAACAAAAGTAAATGTTTTCATACCTTTCAGGCATATTTCTATTTAATTGAAGTAAAAATTCTTTGGATTCTGAGTGAGAAAGCAGCAAGTTGCAAATGTTTAATTTATGATATATTTAAATACTAATAAGGAAACTCAAACACATTCTCTATCATATACTGTGAGACTTTAAGGAAACAACTAATAAAATTCAAATAAAAAAGAAATATATAGGTAGTTTATACACAAACACAAGTATATGTCTGTTTTATATATATGTTCAAATCACCTGAAGATCACTTGAGCATGAAACTGCTTACAAATAAAGCCATCCATTCATTGTTATAGTGTTTTTTGCTCAGTTTTTAAGTTTTGGCAAATTGTCCATTGATTCCATAAATTTTTTTTTGTTGGATTGGTTTATGGTATATCAACCTCAATGGGTTATTTAATGCCAAAAAGATTTTAATTGCTGGTAATTTTTTTTCAAAAATATATTGCTGGTAATATGTTTTTCTTCAAAAATTTATTGTTCATAATATCTTTTTTCTTCAAAAATTCATTGCTGGTAATAATTTTTTTACAAAATTGTATTGCTGGTATTAAAACCTATTTTTACACTTTCATAGTGTTTTGACCCCAGTTTGTGGGTTAACTATTTACCCACAGCTGGGACCCTAACAGGTGCTACCATCTTAGGTAGCTGGACCTGAGAACACCAGCAATTAAGAGGTGGCTCCATGCTCCTCAAAACCTCCTGATCAGAGGCCTTGCTGTTGGATGTAGTTTATTGTCTTTCCCAGAACACCTTTTTTGTTTTTCTTTAATGTATATGTGTGTGTGTCTATGATAAAAATATAGTTTTAAGGTGTGCCATATTTATGGGCAAAAGTGCATATTATCAGTGACAGTGCATATGCAAATATAAAAGTGGATACCGAGGTCAACACACAACAATGACAGTTTGTTTTATGCTTAATACAATCTTCAGACAAGGTCAGAAATGTCTGGTTTATTTTATTATTCTAATGGTTACTTGGTAAGAGACAACGGTTATATTTTAAATTATTCTACAGGCTCTCAGATAGCAATAATTGTGCTCCAGATTGCAGTTATTTTAGAGCTATTGTATAGGTTTGTTTGTCAACTTTTAGCTTATTATTTACGATTGATTACTTAGGGTATTTTGTATTTATTCATTAATGTTGTTTATTGCCCTTATATTTACTTAGTTGTGGCTATGCATGCATTTGTAGAGTTGGCTATTTTTTCTTATTATTTATTTATTTACTTATTTTGTCCCCCCTACCTTAGTTGGGGGTATTTTGTCTGCTTCATTTAAAGTATATTACATTATCTGCTTTCTATATTAACAATCATGATGCAGTGTCAATTTCTATGTCCACAATGATTATACCTATATAAAGGGTCTATTTCTGATATTACCAGTTTTCCCCTATATACATATAGTAAAATTCCCTGCCACTTATAATCTTCAAAAATTTAAATGCAACGTCAGGCTTTAAGATCATGTCTAAGCATGGAAGAGACTACTGCCACTGGGTATTGACGTCAATGTCACATTTTATATTATATATACATATTCAAACAAATTTGATTAATAAGAACTGATGGCTTAAAGATTGCATGCAATATATATATATATATAATTATTTATTTGAAAATTATAACATAAACACGTTATAAAATCACTACAAAAATAGCCATTTTGTTTCAACACCTCTAGTGTCTTATCAAGTGATGATGTTGAATGTAGAATAAAGGGTTTTAAAAGGTTCAAATTAATTAACCACCTCTCACAAGGGGAAACACTGTTACATAAGCTGGAATGACCAATCAAAATACAAGTATACAAGAATTCAAAAAACTTGACAACGAAGTAAGGTTATAATAACTATTTAAGGCTTTAAAGTTGGAGTTATACTAAAATAGAATTTATTCTAAGTAATAAGTATTAAATTATACGATAAAATTTGAAATTAAAAATTACCCATTTTAAAATCTAAATTTAATCTCTATTAAGTTTAAAATTATAAAATTACTGAGGAGAAAAGAAAAAATACATATGTTATTCTACTTATTTTATTTTTATTGAAATTAAGTTGGAATAAACATTAAGATCAACTGCTCTTAACTTCATGACAACATGGATACATTTGAATTCTAAGCATAGGCAGGGGAGAATGACATCTTGCAAAAGACAATGCATACACAATCAGATTATAATACATAAACACGCAGACATATTTAGATATATACACAAACAAAAAAGTGACGAGACAGGAAATATCTCCACGATCCTTTACAAAAAAAAAAAACAAATAAAAAACACATTCATACACAATGAAAGCTGCATTCAAGTTACCATACACACAGACACCGATAAAGACACGTACATACACCCACATACATTGATATAGACACTCTGATACAGCAACCAAGAAATATTCAAGATTGAAAGTGTGAGTAAATGAATTCTAACCACTTATTAAAACATAACTTATATGGGCAAATACACATAGATAAAAATGGTCTAATAGAACAGAGAAACAAACAATAGGGAAAGAAAGGACATTAAAACATATACATATGTATAAAAATATCACCATCTAATATATAATAAATGAAAATTCCAAACACACAAATATATATAAAAATATATATTTCATATATATCTATATATGCCCCACTGTACATTAGGTGAAAGAAAATAAAAATTACCTACAGATATGTGTACAGTGTACACACATTCTTTACTACAGACAGAAACACAGAAAAGCCTACCTACAGACAAACATATGCACACATATATACATATATACGCATACACATATATATATCTACACATATACACACATACATATACGTATACGCATATGCATATATACATATACAGAAGCAATATTTTTGTATAATACAACAAAAGAATAAGTGTATCCAGGTTATTCTTAGCCTCTGCCAAGGTTGACGATAGAGTTAACAGCTTTTTGCTCCTACTGCCAAGGCAGGTAAGTCAGTTACATGACAATAGTTATTGCAAGTCATTCAATCATTATTCTCCTATCATTATGGTAAGTGATATATTGCTGCAAATTTCTATTTATCTGATATATTGTTTAGGACAAATCATGAAATAATGAAAACATTTTTTTTAAAGTGAAACAGTCTTTTAGATGAGGTACAAAAGGAATTTGAAACCAGAGTGTGTCAAGTAAACCAGGATTCAGAGTCATGAGATTTCATGGAAACTCATCAAATTATGTCTCTTTTCTAAATGAGCCAATTATGGTAAGCTAGCAAGAACGAGGAGGCAAATGTTTCATTTGATGAATAGATAGAAACAATGATACATATTCCCAAATTAAACATCTAAGTCTGTCTTTCCAACAAAATAGAAAAATGTCTTTCCAACAAAAGAGAAAAATGTCTTTCCAACAAAAGAGAAAAATGTCTTTCCAACAAAAGAGAAAAATGTCTTTCCAACAAAAGAGAAAAATGTCTTTCCAACAAAAGAGAAAAATGTCTTTCCAACAAAATAGAAAAATGTCTTTCCAACAAAATAGAAAAATGTCTTTCCAACAAAATAGAAAAATGTCTTTCCAACAAAATAGAAAAATGTCTTTCCAACAAAATAGAAAAATGTCTTTCCAACAAAATAGAAAAATGTCTTTCCAACAAAATAGAAAAATGTCTTTCCAACAAAATAGAAAAATGTCTTTCCAACAAAATAGAAAAATGTCTTTCCAACAAAAGAGAAAAATGTCTTTCCAACAAAAGAGAAAAATGTCTTTCTCTTTCTTGTACTGGTTTACAGGAAGTGACAAAACTCCTGTAACTGAACTCCTGAAAAGAAGTTATAATTTATAAATTTTTTCTGATAGTTTTGGTTATAAAATACATTTTCTTTGTTATCATTTTTATAACAGTTTACACCTTGTCCTACCATCTATATACCATGTCCCTTTAGAACGTAGGTAATCATGACTTTCCATAATTTCCTGTCCTTTGTAACTCACTAGGTTATGTTTTCCTCTGTCCTCCTTGCCTTCAGTCTATCCTGTGAGTACTAAGTTTTCCAAGCCCTCTTTCTGATAAGTCTCCTTTTTGTTTCTATTTTCTCTAAAACTTCATCATTGTTGTTATATTCAGTCCATCAGCATAGAACCATATTTCTGTTGCTTCAAGTCTTTTCCTCATCTGTAATGAGATTGGTCAGCATTCATTGTCATATAACTGATATTACATAACAGTTCAGTAGCAAGAATTAGAAGTCGTTTATTGTATACTAATACTATTGATACATTTTCCCACTGTAAAATCAACTTTATATTTAAGACGACATTAGAGTAGGGCTTAATGAAGGCCTCATGAACACATCAATACTATAAAAGTGATTCTCTATACATTACACACTGTCTGCATGGGGTTTTGCATGTGCATATATAATTTATATTCGTCTGTGTGTGCATCAGTGACTTATATGTGCATATGCCATTTAATGTACACACAAGCACAGGCACACACATAGACACATTTTGACTGAATTTGAAATAAGACATGGGAATAATACATTCCCCTCCCACTCAGTCTTGACAACTCTGACTTTGGGCTGAGCAATAAAATCATAGATTTCGAGATATGAAAAAAACAAAAGTTTTTTTTCTCTAATTTTGTAGAAATATTTTTACATCCGTCATTGAATTACAATATATATATGACCACATGCATGAAAACATACATACACACACACACAATTTGAATGAAATTGACATTTGCATCACGAAGACTAATTTCCATCTACAACAACTGCTGGATAACAGGAAAAGAGTATAAGTTAAAATGTGCAGGTCTTTGAAGTCATTTCTATGACTCCTATGGCATTTAAACTGAATATATTTTCTAATAAATGTAGTATTTTAAATGGGCAAATAATTTGAATTTGAAATTTGATCATCTTGTCATCAGCAAATCAACAGGTAGTAATCTTGTTAATATAAAAAAAAATTGTTATATAAAAAAAAATCTGTCAATATTTCTAAGATGAGGTATTGTAACTATTTACATCATTCAAACTATTATCCTCATCTTTATTGTCAAATTCATGACATTTCAGCTGTTGTATACTTTGACCCACTTTGGGGGATATATGATGGAATTTTGAAACAAACCCTTTATGCCAGCACATACAATGGCTGAAACATTGTGAATATGGCAATAAAGATGAGGACAACAGTCCAAATGATATAAATAGTGTAAATAAAATTTTAAAAATAGTTATAAAAAAAAAAAAAAAAAGAAACAAATTGTACCAAAGTGATTATCAGTTTATACCCATCTTCAGCAACAGACTTTTTTCTTCTAAGTAAATAATCCTGTTTTACTCAATTTTATCCTTTTCATCTGGATATAGATAATATTCACAACATTATAATACACGTATTTAAAAGGATGCATTATGTCCACAGCTTGACACATAGTTAATGGCTGAATTTTGATCTGAAAATTTCCCTAATATCTTTAATCTATACGATGAATATTTACCATTAAGTGTTTTGACAATGAAATAGATTATACTGATAAATATCTAATGTGTTAAATAAATGTTTTTCTTTTCTTTTTCATCATTAGGATATGGACCGATTGCTTTACTTATAAACAGAGATATACAAATATTCAATTAATTGCCAAAGACTACAGACTTATATGACATTGGGTGAGAATTATATTGGAGATAAGAGTATGAGAATATTTTATTTTTTTAAATCAATATTAAGCCATAAGACATTGAAACATAAAATATAAAATGCAAGCAATCATATGTAATTTCAAATCTCATTTTCATATTTTAAAATTTGAAATTGTAAATTATGGCATTCATGTAAAATTTCACAATGTATATATGGTTTCAATTAGTTTGTAAATATGCCACACAAATTAGAAATAGATGTGACATAATATAGATATAATAAGGATATCTGATGGTATATAGGACCTGCTTTTTTAGCTCCAAAATGGCTTTAGAAAAACTTGAAAAGTCTTATATGCAAAATATCTGGGATGCTGAGGTTTACTCAGATGCAAAAGACAACCAGTACTTAGCTTAACTCTATATCAAATGTCAAGAGAAGTCTTACATGAACAAGAAGGTGCTGAAAAAATATCTTCTGAGTATAGTTTGAAAAGTGAGGTACCTGGTAGGTTATGGTTTAATCAGACACTGCAGACAACTTGTGCTGAACCACATTATACTGTAAAATCCAATGTCCAAAAAAAAAAAAGTGTCTATGTAAAAGGGTGTGCTGAAAATTTCTCAGCCTGATCCACTTTCCAAAATCTAACCAAAAATATAAAAAAAATTTTAATCCTTTCTTGGAGCCAAGAAATTTTCAGCACCCTCCTAATATGTAAAATCTTAAAAGGCATTTAATATTAATTTCTAATAAAACATCTGTAAGTAAAAACATGTGAAAAAAATCAGTATATTTTGATCTATTTATGTTGGAGACTAAATAAAATATGTATCAAATGTTAAATTTATATCTTCAGGAAAGAAAAAAGTTTCCTTTAAAAAAAAAAAACATAACAAAAGCAAACAGACCTGATATGTTCTTTCTTGAGGAGATAGATCCAAGTAACTACAAGCAATCACTTTACTTTCAATTCTAGCTTCATTGCTATTTACATTTTCAAATTTATGACCACAGATTTAAATACTCATTGTAAAAGGCTACACATGCCTATAAAACCAAACATACAAAACTACTAACTAAACTATAATTTCAGATGCATGCAAGATTGAGTAGCTAGATTGTTACTACAAATGAAACACAAATAAAATCCTGTTTGGAGGTTAGTAATTGATATAACTTTAGCTATTTTGAAATAATATGCTACAAAATGTAAAAGTATTTCAGTATAAATAATGAAGAAAAGGGGGGAAAAAAGCATTGCCTTGAATAAGTCAGCTTATTTCTCTCAAAAATATCTCATCTCCACTTGTAGTCACTTTTGTCACAAAAATAGTTTTGTTCTCAAACATTTTGTTGCTTATTTTGTCAGTGTATTTACAAGCTGATGGGCAGAATTTTTCATGAAATTTCATAAAATATTATACTGTGATGAGGTATTTTAAAAATGTTGAAGTTGTTCTCCATTTTTCTGTTTTTCAAACATTTCTTTCTCAAAATATAAACTTATCAAATAAATCAACACTGTATTCTAATACTTTATTTTATTCCTTGTGGAAGATGGGGCTGCAAAAACAATGCTGCTGCTTTGATTTCAGTAGAAAGTCAGTTTTACAGGATCAAGTTGTTAGTCCCTCCAATTCTGAATTCAGACTCATCCATCTTCTAAACTGGTTGCCAACCAAGGCTATTTCATACTATTTAACCCATAGCTGGGGAGTGACAAAACATGTTCATGTCTTTTCTTTTGAGCATAAGTGTGTATAAATTGTTTCTAATGGAATGTGAATTCAGCTAACCAATTACATTTTTGGTGCTGTTGATACACCACCCACACCGTCGTATTTATTTGACATGGATTGTCTTGAAATCTGAGATAAAGGGCTGAGTATTTTGAATGTTCATTTTCTGACCATGAGACCTGGGTTCAAAGCTCACTATGGTCAATTTGTTAGGAAGGTGATTCCTTGATGTTATGAGCCTGAGGTGGCAATCCCAACACGTGGCACTTTTGGAAAGTGCCTGAGAGCCATATTGCAGATTGACTAAAGCCTAGTTTACTAAATGGTCATGCTAGCAGAAAGCCAACAAGTCATCATGGCTGAGGGTCTAAGCATACTAGCCTTGTTCAAACTGTTTATGATTATGTTGCTCCCTCTCAGAAACTGTAACTAAGGTCCATTCAGTATAATTGCAGAATAAACCACAAGTTGGCTTTGTGGATATTGAACAAAAACAAAGGTGTCTGCAGCATGGATTGGCTGGTGACTCTAGCAGGCAGGCATACTTGGATACAAGTGGCCAGCCATTAGACAGACCTGCTCACCTTTTTTTTGTGGTCATTATATGTCATTTTGGAGTTATTTAGCATTTTACATTTGCATTTAGAAATCACATATCATTATCAAAGCAATGAAATTAACATTAAATTAAGGAGGCACTTCTTAATAATTAATTATTTTCTCAAGTTTTATACAATGGTAACAGATAATCATGATTTACTGAAAATCATTTTATATAAAGTTCAGAGTATAATCTTGAATATTCCTTTGTTTACTGAAAAAGTGTTTCTTTTTTCTAATACTCTATTTTGAAGTGTATGAGCAAATATATATATATTTAAAAAAAGGAAACACCAACACAGTCCCAAAATAATTTAACGTCAAGTCATCACATCTTATAATTATTTACATATAAATAAATAAGGGGAGTCTATTATCTAATTAGTTAAATGCCAATCACATAAATGTAATTGGCATTTAACTAATTAGATAATAGTTAAATGCCAATCACATAAATGTGATTGGCATTTAACTAATTAGATAATAGACTCCCCTTATTTATTTATATGAAAATAATTATAAGAAGTCATCTTTACTTGTATTCTAATACCTAATCAGCAGGAGTATTGAATAAATTTTTAATATATATGCATGCATTTTAGAAAAAATTGATTTTGTAATAAAGTGTAGAAATCTTCATGATAAAAGAGGAAATGAAAAGATTAATAATTTTTATATGAAATAATGATATGTTCATTCTATAATTAAAAATAGGTAATTACATTTTTCACAAAATAAAGGCATAGTTATTTTATGCAGCAATCAGAAATATTTTATTTTATTTTCTCTTTCAATTTTGAATATGGTTTTCTTTTCAACTTTTATAACAGATATATAAAAATGGAATCATTATTATCAGAACAAGCAAAAAAGCAGCTCTAACACTATCTATATCTATAATTCCCAAAATGTGTGTGTGTGTGTGTGTATGATTGGATGTTGTTTATGCATTTCCAGTTTTCATCTGATTTCAATTAAATTTTTTTGATTGATAGATAATTCTTCAGAGCCAATTTTGAGTCCAAATTGGCTGGAAAAAATTACAACTTTGAAGATGAAAAGTCGAAAAAACTGATTTTTTTTTTTTACACTTTGCGCAAAAATCAAAGGCAAAATTTAATGTCTGTAAAAAAAAAAAAAATAAGCAGTATACAATCAATTTAGAGAGTGGAGATCTAATGCAAAAGATTATTAGAATTATAAATAAAAATTACTGTATATTATTATTATTATTAAGATAGTCCATGGAAGAGGTTCCGTCCTTGCAAGATCAAGAACACAAAAACGGCCCTTTTCAGGGCCACACACCTTCAAATTTAAACGGCTCCAATTGAACAGCAAAAATTCCCAGTAATGAAACATCCAGTTGAAGAGGGGTTATACTGCTAGTTATTCATAAATTGTAAATTGGACTTTAAATTGCTTTACTCAAGATTTTTTTAACAGTATTATTCTAACAAAAATCTCACTGTCATGATTACAAAAAACTCTCACGGACCACAAGCATAAATTAGATCATGATAATATAGATAAGAGTAATGAAATAACACAAAACATGGCCATTTGCTTTCTGTACTTGCTATGAGAAAGCTTTGATTTAAAAGGAAGAAAAATAAACACCCATATTTTTCAACACTGTCATTTTTGCATTTGAAATGCCATGACAAATAGAACCTGTTAAACTTAAGGCTATTTGTTTGTCTGTTGGTTTTCAATTTTGACTGTGAGAAGAAAACCAAGAAAAATTTTGATCAAAGAGATCTTTCTAAAATGAAAGTGTTAAAACAAAGTGAGAGACAAACTCAAAGGTGACGGTTGAAAAAACACAACATGAAAAGCTAAGTTTTCAATTTCATTCCAATCAGATCAAAATATCTGACACAAAAATAACTTAGCAACAGAAAATAAATTTATATCAATATTTTACTTTCAAGATAAACAGAATTATCATTTTAGCTATTGTGGACAAATTTATAAAGCTTCAGGTAATTTACATTGCCTGCTGTCAATACATATGTGTTTCCAATATACCATGAAATGTTGGTTTCTAGTATCTGTGTTATAAACTAGTGCTTTATGCTATTTCTAAACCTGTGTATATGATAGTGTACAATATGACATCTTTTGCAACATATTTTTTATATTATTATGTGCTGGGGATATTGTATAGCTTAGTTTGCGCTGCTGGGCAAAAATCAAAATAGTGGCACCCATGAGAAATTGTAAATGGGATCTTTATATTGATTTTTTTTCAATCAATGGCAATTTCCTACCTTTCTAAAAATGGGCCAGTACAGCCAGGCAACAATGAAGCAGTGAAAGTATTAATTTAAAATTTCACTGTGAAACAAAGAAAATCTTAAAGAATTATAAGGTCATATGTGAGAAAGTTTTCAGACTATGAAAGATTTCCTTTCAAATATATTTGGTCAAATTCTTAGAAGTGGGCCATGTTGAACTTTTCAGCACCACTAATGTGTTCATCTCTTGCTTTCAAAACAATAATCTTTAAAATAAAAGAGTATGCAACAATCAAAGTAACCTTTATTAGAATTCTTCTTTATGTGGTGTGTCCACTCAGGTAATAGGCGATCATGGCTCTCCACAAACTCCTGTCCTTTGTAGTGCTTAATAAATTTTGTTTTTCTGTTATTTCACTTAAACCCTGATCCACCATCCATTTAGTCAAACTCATTAAGTGTATGTTATGTGTTGTTTTCCTTTGTCCTTCTTGCCCTTAATCTGTCCCTTGAGTATTAGATTTTCCAAGCATCTTCCAAATGTTAAGTATAAGTTTCCTGTTTGTTTACATTTTCTCTAAAGCCCCACTGTTGCTCACATGTTCTGTCCGTGGTATCCTCAGCATCCTTCTGTAGAACAACATTTCTACTGCTTCAAGTCACTTCTTCATCTTTGAGGAGATTGCCCAGCATTCACTGCCACATAGGAGGACAGATATTATGTAACAGTTCAGTACTCTTTTCTTTGATTCTAATAAACTTTTTCTAAATCTTAATACCCTGCTTAGCTTTTGGAATGCATCTTTGGTTATCCCAATGCATCTTTGGATTTCAGTGTCACTTTCCTTCCTCTGTTGAAACACTTCCCAGATATTTAAATTTTTGTACTTGTTTGATTTTGGTATCTGTAATTTGTAATTTGCATGTTGGGCTGTTCCCTTTTGCTAACAACCATGCATTCTGTCTTCTAGTAGTTTATACTGAGTCTTTTCTTCTCATTTTCCTTCACTACCTTCTGTAGGTTTGGTTAGTTTTGTTTTATGGCATATGGATTATTTAATGCCAACAAGATTTTTATTGCTGGTAACATTTTTTTTTCCAAAAAATGTATTGCTGGTAATATTTTTTTTTCAAAAATGTATTGCTGGTAATATTTTTGTTTTCAAAAATGTTTTGCTGGTAATATTTTTTTTTTCAAAAATGTTTTGCTGATACTTTTTTCTTCAAAAATGTATTGCATTTTGGGGTCGCATGATACACATGACCAAGCATTACCTGAGTATATACAGTAATTATACTATAAAAGAGTTAATATTCTTCACATAATATTTCAGAAAAGTATATTTCATTTTTGGAAGATTTTTTAATGAGAATTACATTGTAATGAAAGATGACTAAAAAAGAGCACTAACCATCTATTTTAGCAAAAGAAAAAAACTCCTACCAGTCAATTTAAATCAGTTTTTGAAATACAGTAAATTATTTTGATTATTGAAAATATTAAATTTAATATATTAGCTTGAAATAAAAGCTTCAAGATTTTACATTTTTAAAAATTCATTTTAAACCTTAGGTATTGAGTTTTTTGTGTAGGTCCCTAGATTAAACTGAGAGGAAAATCAGAGAAGCTACTATTTTTTTTTTTTTTTTTTTTTTTTTAAGTGTTTAACCCCATGCAAGACAGAAGAGCCACTAGCATGCAGGGGGTTACAGAGAGTGAAAGTGAGAGAAAAGACTTTGTGTAGGGGGGATTGAAGACAAGATAAAAAAAGAGCAGGGATCATAGCAACAGATGCCAATTGACACTGTATTTAAATTTTTGAAGATTGTATTTATCAGGGAAGCAAGTAAGAGGAAGGGAGTTCCACTGTCAGGAAGCACAAGAAAAGAAACTGTTGGAGTAGAAGTGGTGGTTGCATTTAACTATTTCACCAGTAAAAATATGGGACCTAGATACCAGTCTAGTAGCATGCTTAAATTCATGTAGTTGGGGTATCAGGAAAGACAGCTAATCAGAACAGTTGCCATGAAAATATTTGTAGAAAAGACAGAAGGAAGTCACGTCCCATCTATGAGAGAGTGACTGAAGCCGAGATGTCAAGTCAGGACCAATTACATTGCAGATCCTTCTTTGGATTTTATTGAGAACCCAAAGATAAACAGCAAGGGGACCAGACCAGATATGGCAACAATATTCAATGCATGGACAAATGGTAGATTTGTAGATGTGCAAGATGGACTCTGATGAGAAAAACTTTCTGGCATGACACAGTGAACCAACTTTACTTGCAGAAGATGCAGCTATTGATTCAATGTAGTTGTTCCACCACAGTCCAAGGTAGGGTATTTTGGAATGAATCATTCCACAAATGGGCATCTAGTATTCAAACAAAAGAGGTCATGAGGTAATGATAACTTAACAAAAAACATCCAATAAGTCAATGCCAGAGATTCCTGAAATTCTTATATAAATCAGCCAATACACAGAGGAACAAAGAGAGGTCGAGAGAGAGAGAGACGAAATGACAAGATAGGCAGCCCAGTTTTAATCTTCCTTCTCTGGTTGCTATTCTGAGGTCTTTCCATTATTTACGAATTACTGCTAGAATTATTTTCCTGCTAAAACATCATCAACCAGGCCATATAGAAAGAGTCAATTCTCTACTCATTATAGACTTTGAAACTCTTCAATTTGTTACCATTAATCCCATTGTGTGCTTTTAACAGTGTTTGTCGGTTGGTATCTTGAAATTTGTTTTCAGCAAAGAAGTTACCAGGGCTGTGAGAATTTCACACATGAAATCTCTGCAGAATCACAATGACCACTGGGCAAAATCCCCGCATAATCTGGTTACCTCCCAGCTTACCGACGTTGACATGCGATGGCTGTGAAGATAGTGTTGTCACTTCGTGATGTTTTTGCTTTTGCTGGAACAAGGGATGATGATGATGATTTGACAAAACGGCATGAAAATGAACTACAGAAGCGTCAACCAGCCAGCTAGTAGGAGATATGTGTGTGTGTGTGGATGGATGGCATATGCATTTATATATGTGTGCGTGTGTGGATGGTATGTTTATTAATCCAACAGATTTTATCATTTTAAATGCTATTTCTAGTGGATACTCATATTTGATTAGATGCTCCACTTATTTATTCAACTGTATATTTATTTTGTCTTTTGGCCTGAATATTCAAGGAATCTTATTAAAGAAAAACATGAGCACTCCCAATGGATTCAAACTTGCGTCTCCCTGCACAGAGGGAACCATCATTAGATTTGACATGCTTTAACCAACTCAGCCACAAAGAACCTTTGCCAACCAAGCACAACTAAACAGCAACTTTAAGTAAAATCTTTCTTGTCATAGGCTCTTGAATTTTCATATCTGCTCAGTTTCATATCCAAACATGAAGCAATTTCTAAAGATCTAATAGATTTTTAGATTTTATTTATTAATCCAAATTCAAGCATACACTTTAATAAATATTATGAGTGCCCACTACAGTCGGATTAATAAATATATACTTGTCGCAAATATAAAATGTGAAATTTGCTTTATTTAATTCTGTTTTAATTTAGTAAATATTTTTATCTTAAAAATTGTTCTTCATTACATTTTGTAAAAAATAGCATGAAATTTTACAAGTACAATTATAGTACTTATTTAACATTACCTTAATATTAGATGAAATATATATATATATATATATATATATATATATTTTCCAAATATGTTTTGTTGAATAATATTAACAATTTCTGTTTCTCCAATTTTTCATTAACTTTCTAAAATTTCAGAATTAGTTGTTTTTATGTAATTGTTTTTGGCTAATTCTAGCATTTTCTTGTTTGCTGGAACCAATTTCAAGACACTCAAAGTGACATCATTTATAAAGGTCAAACTGAATTTTTATATGTATTTTTTTTATACACACTTGAATATACAATACATATGGAGAAAGATACCTTATTTCACAATGGTTCATAGAATTTTAAGTCTTTTTTTGTTTTGACTCCTTGTATAATATTTTGGTTTTATCTACTAATATTTGTCTGATGTTAATATTATTTTGATTATTTGCACTATATTGATCTATATATGTGTGAATTACACAAAATTTTGACAAATGACAAGGTAACCTACAAGAGAATGTGGAGCAGGTGCAGTAAGAATTTAATGTTGTTTATTAATTATTAGTGTTGGAGATACAATCTCCCAAAGGACATAAGAATTCCTAAACATATTATTTTTACATAGGGCAGATTTTTGAGGTGATGAAGAATTTCTAAGAATTTGGTTAGACATTTTTAATTTATAATAAATGATAAATCTAAGGTATTTGTTATAATCAATAATTTTTATATACCAGCAAATTATATTTTATATTATAAAGCCTTTTCATCTTGTTTATAATTAGGGTGCATCTAATTACAATAATTTAATGAAGTCTCTATTTTCGTTTATATCAAAATGGTTGCTTATATTATTTTTTTTCTACATTTCTTTAAGCTAATCTTATTTATTCATCAACATCATGGTCTGTGAAGTTATTGCTAAGTATTTGTTTTATGTTGCTTACTTCTCTAACTTTATTTATAAAGATAGGTAGGTGTATATATGTTTGTACAGCAGGAATGAAGGTGAATTTAATTGTATTTATTTTTAGATAAACATGGCAGTGACTGAGAGAACTCTATTCATTTTATCGAAGAGCATTGCATTAGTAGCAGTAATAGTCACTGTTTACAAACTCACACTTTCTTCCCAGAGAAAAAAAAAATATATGTGTGTGTGTGTGTGAGCACGCACTTCAGAGTAACTAGGGCAATGGAATGGTTCCATATTATGGTGGTTTTCAAAGTGTAGCTTAGATGTGGCACAAGGCTGAAAGTACCCAATGAGGATCAGATTACTCAGTCATAAGTGTGCTAGCAAGACAAGCTTGCTAACCATTACACCACATCAAGGTGTTTCATATTATGTTTGATTGCAACAGTTCAATATAAAAAATATATCTATTGAAAAGCAGTTCTTAATTTCTGGGGTAAGAGAACCATAAATTAATATGAAATATTAATATTTAATATTAATATAAATTTTTGTAACATTTAATTTCGTTTTTTTGCATGAACAATGAATATTGAATCAATCATGAAATCACTGTTAGAATCAGTTGAATATTTTAGGACAAAAGAAAAATAAACGAACAAAAGGAAAAACACCAGAGATTAAGTGAAGACAAAAAGATTTAATAAAATAATCTGAAAAGAACGTAATGAAGAAATTGGATAATTGAGTTTTTATAAAACTGCAATAATTCAACAGGAAAATCTTTCTTTTATCTATTCTGTTACAATTATATTTAATTTGCATGTGTGTGGATTTCCATTAAATTTCCAGGTAAGTTAATCAAATTTGCATATGTATCTTTATTTCAACTTCAGCTAAAAGATCAAATTCACTGGCTACAGTTTCAGGGATTTACTTGTGGACACATATACAGCAGGTACTCTTGGATTTTTTATCAATAGATATTTACCTATTTTTGCAAAAGCGAGATACCTGGAGATGACCAAACTCCGGTAATATTTTCATAGATTTACTTATTATCAACAACAGGCACTCTTAAGCATTTTCTGAGAGTAGATATTTAACTATCACTGAAAAAGTGAGGTACCTCGTGAGATCAAACTCAGAGGTAATATTTTCCTAGATTTACTTATCAACAACAGGAACCTTTACATTTGCTTAAATTAAAAAAAAAAATTCAAATAATTCTTTTAAACAAAAAAAAAAGAAGGAATTATTTTATAACATGTAAATAATTATATATATATATATATATATATATATATTTTAACTAGATTTATATATAAATATTTATATCTAAATTAAATTTCATTACAATTTGCTTTGAAAAAAATCAGTTTAATGTTTAACAATGCAAGCATATTGGCTAAACATTAAACTGATTTTTTTCATTAAATTTCATCAACTCTGAACAATCTACATGTTCAATTTTAATTCTTCTTTCAATAGTTTTGATTTTTATATTTAATATCAATAAACCTATTTTTTTTATGTAATTTTAACTGTAATTTTAACTAAAATTACATAAATAAAACCCAAATCTTTTTACTTTCCATTGAAGCTATGTAAATTTCTTTATTATTCCAAGTTATTTAAAATTGTATTCTTATTTTATCAGTGTTTCAATCAGTGTATTATTTGTCTCTCTTTCCTATTTATCAAAATTTGGAATTTACAATCACTCAGACAAAGATGTGTTCAGTAGAGAATTTAAATAAATGTGCAAGATATATTCATGGCTAGAATAAATATTAATGTCAGTTATTTGTTATAATCTTTTTCTTTTTAAATCATCATATTTTTCTGTCAAATAATTTCAAAACAAAGAGAATGAACAAAGATAACTGTCAAATAATGTAACTGAAAATAATCAATAGTTGATTAACAATGAAGTATTTGAGTTTTGAAAATCTTTCAGTTCAGATCGTATCACAAACATTGAAGTGACACACTTGGGAGGTTGGGTTTTTTTTGTTTTAATTACAAAATGAATTAAAAAAAATGAAACCAAATAAGCATCCAAATTTAAGAATTCACTGGAACTTTTTCTTGTAAAGAGAAAGTTAAATTCCTCAAAGATAACAGGAATAAACATCAAGTTTATTCACTTACTAAAGACAGAGAGAGAACAAGCACAAGAGATATGACAAAAATATTGTGCAAATAAGAATCAAAATAATAAAACTGTTTATGCAAAACCCAATAAAAGTCATTGGTAAGATCTATAAAATAAATAGATCAAAACTCTTTTATATATTTATATAGTGACACATCCTATTCTAGCAACAGGGAAAAAAGAAATAAAACAATATTTTAGCACAAAAGAAATTTTGAACCCAATATACAGAGTTTAATAGAGTAAATTGTCACCATTTTATATTTTTAATTTTGCATTAAAAGTGTCTTGTTTTTGATTTTATTGAGTATAGTAGTGTTAGTTGGTCACTGTCTGAGAAAAAGAGAACCATGACACAATTCACTCCACCAGAAATTTGGAAACAGCGTGCTGTACTGTCTGGCATTCATGCCAGAAGCTCCAATACGAACAGTGTTTGGATATCAATCTGAGGACAGTGCAGAAGATTCAGAAAGAGTTGGATGAGTCTAATGGTGATTACAAAGATACAGCAGCTCAGAGAACTCAATCTGATCTTTCTGATAAGAACTCATGAATTTGTTGGTGAGAGCCTCAGACTAAACACAGAGTCCTACATCAAGTGCTTCGAGGAGGTAGTCTACTCTGGGTCAATAAGGTGGCTGCTGGAAGACTGTGTCTGGCAACAGAACTCTGCACCATGCCGCAAAAGCAGGAGAGCTCTGTCATGGCTGTCCGACAATTTCTGCAACCACATTACCCATTACACCTGGCCACCTAACTCCCCAGATGACAACCCCTTGATTATTATGTGTGGGGCGCAGTTCAGCAAGAGACCAACAAAACTCCTTGTTACACCAAAAATGAACTGAAGGCAAGTATTCACCAACTTAAATAAGGAGACTGTCCAAAAGAGCTGCTGGAAATTCTGAAGTCATTTTGAGACCGCAGTTGAAGCCAATGGCAATTTTATTGAATAAATTTACTCTTTAGTGTTTCAAGATATTTTTGTGTAACTTTGGTAAATATATCTGTTAAAATAAGATCTCAGTGTTATTTTCATTTTTTCATAATTTAGATGACAATTTATCCATCGCACCTTGTACAGAGGTAAAGTTTTGGTAATGGTGAAATCAGCCATATGGGAAACATTGGGCATTCATTGATCAAACAGTTAGTGTTACTGGCAGTTGTAATTTATAAAATCTTTTTCTTAAAACAGTTTTTCAGGACATTATACTTTCAAGTCCACTAAATATTATAGCTCTAGTATTAGAAACAGTTATAACTAATAATATTAGAAACAGTTATAACATTTAACAGACTTGATGGGAGTTTATTTTCCAAACTAGGGTGGAAAGTCAACAACTTGATTTGATTATTATTTTCTGTTCTCATTACATATGATATTTATTTTTTGTTGCTTGTTTTTTTTTTTTTTTTCATTTGTAAATTGAGGCACACCTATTAAAAGTTCAAAAATTATTATCTGAGAAAATAAAGTGTGGTATGATACATCTCCCTACCTTAATGGATCTGTCCTCAACACATATATTCAGAAGAACTCTGCTGATATACAGAGTTCATTAAAGCTTACTGCTAAACAAATACGTAGTGTCTCAAACAATTCTTCTCTGTAAAAACAGGCAAAAATATAGAAGAGGGTTTCCATTTCCTTAAAGAAGTATTTTAATTATTTATTACTTCTTACTAGGTTTCACAGACTACACAAAAGCATTAGAGAACGTACAACACAGAGATTTACTTCAACTGTTAGGAAAACTTGCTGGGAGCAAACCACCTGCATTTCGAGAGAAAATTAAGTACAAAAAATAGAAAGGGAAGTAAGACATGGCTGCATCTGCTGACTGGAATTATTTAACCTACACATCAAGGCCATTTCTAAGAGAACTACATGCCCTACCAGGTTTTATTATTGGTGGGCATAATCTTAACAACGTAAGATATGCAGATGACAGAGTGTTGAGAGCAAATGCAGAAAGAAAACTGCAGGAACTCCTAGACAAGGTTGTAAAGGAAAGCAAGAGGAAAGGACTAACCATATGGGAGTGCATTATCTTGCATGATCAACAGTCTAAACAAAGCCAGTATGCTCTAAACCCTCAGTCACGATGACGTGTGACTTCATGCTAGCACAACTATCAACAGCTCCCACATACTTCCATTTACCCAATTTGATTCACAAGCCTTGGATCAACCTGTGGTATAGTTTTCAGGCACATTCCAAAGGTGCCATACACTGTGATTGCCTCCCCAAGCCGATAACATTAAGAAATCACCTTCCTGAGAAATCGATCATGTTAAGATTCATGGTAGATCTCATGGTTGAAAAGTGAACATCCTAACCACTTGGAAACGTGGCCATTATATATATAGTGTGTGTGTGTGTGTGTGTGTGTGTGTGTGTGTGTGTGTGTGTGTGTGTGTGTGTGTGTGTGTTGCATTTAAATTTTTTAAGTTTGTAGGTGGCAGAGAAGCAAGAATTGGAAAGGAGTTCTACAGGTGAGAAGTGCGAGAAAAGAAACTGTTAGAATAGAACTGATGGATGCATCTAGCTAGCTCAACAGTAAAATGGTGAGACCTAGTTGCCAATCTAGTAGCACACTTAAATTCATGTAGTTGGGGCACTAAAGAAAAAGTTCATTAGAATAATTGCAATGAAAATATTTGTAGAAAAGACAGAGGGAAGCCATGTCACCTTAGTAAGAAAACAGGTTTGTACAGCAAGATCTTTTTCAAAAATATCAAAACCTGTCAATGATTTCTTAATAATACCATTTTCCTTCTATGGCCATAACTGATATGGAATGATAAAAAAATTCTTTGCTCAAGCATTTTCTATAGAATCTTCTCCATATAATTATAGTGAATGTTTTACTAGTTTATTTTTCATAAATTATTGAAAGAAAAAGTTAAACCCAAATAGGATAAACAAATAAATTCATTACTAATAAAATAAGTAATGGATAGTAGCTCAGATTGAGGAATTGGAGAGCCGAGTTCAAATTCCAGTCGAATCCATTACATTCACTCATGTGCTAATACACTTGGGAAAGGTATGAACCCTCTTCTTCTCCCTCCATCTATGGGTAAGTAGCAGGACAGACCGGGTTCTATAGCCTTGGATGGCTACTGGTCTACCGCAGAAAGAAATGGCACCCTACTGTGGGGGAAAAAACATGCTTCGTCAGTCATGTATTGAAAGATACATGATCGCCTAAGCATGTATCACGTACGGCACATAACTGACTGACTAATAAAATGCCCCACAAAGTTTACAGTTTTTTTTTTTTTTCTTAAAAATAATTTGGAATTTTTAAAAATTTTTTATTTTGCAAAGTCATGCAGAAAATGCCTTTTATAAATTATCAAATAAACAAAATTCATCTTTTCTACTGATCCAACTGTAAAACAGAACTCAGAAACTACCAAATACCTTTTTTATATTTTCCACCTGGACTTATAAAGACAGTTCAAAATTTCCTGTCTATTTCTTTCTTTTTTTTAAAGTGACCTTCATAAAATCCCACATTTGAAGGAAATAAATGTCATACTCAAATTAAAATTAAACTTTCTCACGAAAAACAGAGAGAAGGATTTTGAGAAACATTTTAAGATTTATTATTTAAGAAAAATAATTAAAAAAAAAAAAACAAAGAAAAATGATTATTTCTCTCTTGAATTATATTTCTTTATTTCATTTTCCATAACTTTCACAGTGCACATTTCATATATATATATATGTATATCAGTAATACATAGCATTGCATTGGTTGCAATAACTTCATGAAAAAAATCTATCAGGCAGATTATCTGTCAGAGATGCTCAGACAATGTTGTGTGATAGTTTGGCTACATGATGAATTTATAAAAAAAGAATGAATTGGCCATATGATAGGGGAAATGGAGGTCAGAGAAGTAAAGATCTAAACTCAATATAAAATTCAAATCTGCTACACTGTCTTCATTGGAGATGATAAAAAAAGAAAAGAAACAAATAAAAAAAAGAAAAGAAACAAATAAAGAAAAGAAACAAATAAAAAAAAGAAAAGAAACAAATAAAAAAAGAAAAGAAACAAATAAAAAGAGAAAGTGGTTAAATTTACGAAGTGATTTATCCCTTCTCTTGCAATGCAGCAATATCTGAAACCAGACAAAGGTCATGCAATGCAAAAATAAGCAGAAATTTAAATGAAACTGTTCCACATTACAAAAGCATTGATATATAAATGCAACCATTTGAAAGGTAATCATGAACAGGTTCTCATTTTGCACTTTTCAATCACACAGTAATTCAATGTATAGCAGAGGGACCCACAAGTCACATTTTTAATAAGAAACTAAGGCAATTTTTAATAAGAAAACCTCACTCATTCTCTCCACAATTCTTTTTCTCTCAATTCAACATCCTTGAGGAAGATATAAAACCTGTTAATTTTCTTACAATAAACAACATCATTTCTTTCACATAATCTAAGTAACTATCCCTTACTGATTAAATTCAATACCGAAGAACTATTTGCAATTCTGAATCATACCACTTGCCACTGACGCATTATAAAATGATTTTAGAATGATTTTTTTTTTTCATTTTCTGTTTAGCATATTCTTGTTTTATCTTTTAAGTACCTTTTTTTTTTCAATGAAATAAGCCATTTGTCACAACTTTATCCTTAATTAAAACTGGCACATAAAATGAACTACCAACTTATTACCTTCCTGGTGGCACTAACTCATGACACATGCAAAACTAAGACAAGGAGAAGAGAAAAGATCAATTTTGCTTGGCACTTTAAAACACAACATACATTCTCCTTTTCTCTCTCACTTGTCAAACTTAAGAATTTGGGTAGAGTTGACCACTTCTCACCAAAACAGTAATCTCTTTTATTAATTTCTGTGTAGACTTTTCTTAGCAATTTTCATCGAATATTGACTTCCCTAAGGTTTAAAAAAAAAATCTCCAAATTGAACCAGAGAAACCACAAAAGAATAAAAAAAATAAACATTTGAACTCACAAGGAAATTGAGAAAGAAAGGTAAGTACTGCAACAAGATTCTGCAACTCATCAAGAGAAAAGAACATGATATCAAGAGACCAGAGCTATAAAAATACATGGCTCAGCTTTCCCCTGACTGGCTAGTGAATTCTTCACATTGCATCTCCATTCAAATTTATGTTAGTGTGCACCAAAAACTAGGAAAAGACGACTGCACATTTACCAGGAAATAAAACATGATAATTTATACCAAGTTGAGAAATGATAACATGAACCCTGTTTCCCATATTATAACAGAGTTGTATTTATTTAGGATTTTGCTTGCTTAGTCTGAGTGGGTAGGTAAGTGATATGTGTGGAAAACTTCAGTCTAACAACTCAGCTCTTCACCCTTAGCAACTCTCTGACCATCAGGCAGCATTGAAACTATGCAAAAGTCAGTCTGTAGACCACCAAGGATAGACCAGAACTGGCTCCTTATATCACAAAAATGATTGTTAATATAGACCAGCAACTGGATACACTCTATGTCCACTTTTATTGTCACTTGGTCTCTATAAGCCCATCCACTCATTTACTCTTCTGTTCCCCCCTCAGTCAAAGTGGATGCTGCTGAGGAGACTTTAAAAAACAAAAGAAAACCTTCTAACTATAAAACAGAAACACCCGAGATCAATATAAAATTGCATTTTCTTCTTCCACGTGGGTGTCTCAGTCAGTGTCACAATGTATCAGACAATCTTCTACTGGAAGAAGATGGGTGAATGAAGCTAGTAAAACAAACATAACACCAACAAAGATAGTCCTAGAAAAGACAAAGCCCAATGCCTTCTGACAAGATTCTCTGAAAGCAATGCCTCCTAGTTATTTCCACGGGGGAAAAATAGATAGGAGCCCCAAAACACCATTGGATAGAGCTTCTTTTTTTTCTTTAGCTACAAAAACATTTTTCATATAGTCACCTCCATTGGATATGCATTTTTACTAGTGAAGTCCAAGTGCCAGCATCGTGACACTCATAAATGTGGTTGGTCACACATATTTTGTTAATGCTGTTGAAATTCATTAACTAACACCTAAACTACCACAATCACTGTTTAGTCTCCACAAATGTTTAACAAGTATCAAAGAATGTCGACATGAAAAATTTCAATTTCACACCTCTGCTTTATACATACTTATATGTCAGACAGCCATTCAGCTGCTATCTAAAACATAAAAAATACTATGGGTTAGGGAAGGTTTTATCTCTACTAGCACACCACCAATATCCACTTCAGGGTCAAAATAAGAAAATAGAAAGAATTACTTTCAAAGCAATATGACATCCTTATCCTTTATTTTTGGTAGATGGTTTCCAGGACACCCAACTCCCAATATAGCAAAATCTATTTTGCAATACTAAGCCTATTTGATGACAGAAGGGTTGCAACTCTCCCTCCTCACTAAGAAATATATTTGACACAGACTGTAAAAATTTAATGAATGAGACAAAGACCTGTAATCAATGTTTTTTTCCCCACAGGATCTGATAACAGAGACATAAACTGATTAATTTTTTTTAAAACATTTTGAAAATATTATTATTATTATTTTATTTTAAAGACATGTTATCTGGGTTTTTTTTTTTTTTTTTTTAATATTTTTCCCCTTTGAACTATATTACTATATTTTGCAAATTAGTTTCATTTTAATGAAAGGTTCAGCCACAAATGAGTGCAACTGCAATAAGGGATTCAATAGATGATGTGATCCAACTATATTTGCCAGTGGTTTGGAACAAGAAACAGATGTGCCAAGTTTCAAATTCCAATCAAGTGAGTTTGTTACAATCACTTTTGTGCAAATGCCCTTGGGAAAGGTATGAATCCATTTTTTCTTATCCCAACTATGGATTTAAATAGTAGGATAGACTGGGATCTTCAGTTTTGGTTGGCAACCAGTCAAAAAGAAAGACAACTCTGAATTTAAAACAATTTCAACATGGTGCTAGCAACTCTATCTCAGGAAAAACCTACTTTCCCTGGAGTAACAACACTTAATGTGTTGAGGCTGTGGTCTCATACTCAACAATTGGAATGTATGGAACTTGAGGGAAAGAAACTATATTTGTCACAACTACAGATAGTTTTGTTGTTATTGAAAAAAATTTTTTTATATAACTTTCAAATACATAACACCAATATATGATATTAATCAACTTTTTCTTTTATTACTAAAAAATATATGAAAACAATAATCCAGAAGCCTATATAAAAAAAAGGGAAACACATTTTAATTCTGTGACAGGAGCAATATAACATCAAATTGTAATTTTTTGTGCTCTCAAATATATAGCAAACAATACTGATCTTTGGTTGCCACAAAATAAATTTGCAGAAGATGTCTCCATGGAATTAAAGCAGTTTGTCCATTTTGATTTGGTTAAATAATAAGATAAAAGAAAATAAATTTCATCTGTAAAAATTACATTTTTGACAACCAAATGCCAAGATTCTCAATTCTTTCATTGATTTTTCAAAATCATGTCTGCTTTTTCCGTTTGATCTGATTTTTTGCTCTTATATGGATTAATTCTGAAAATCTATTTCTTTCAAATTTCAGCAAAGAACAACCACAGCAACTCAGATACAATATCCCATTACAAAGATTGAATGAAAACCATTTAATCAACTCATCAATAAGGTGATTTTTACTTGTCATGATCAGTTTTATTTAAAAGGCTAACAGCTTTTTGTTTATCCATCCATCAATCTGTCAGCACCATGATTTCAAAATAGCCAATACTAGAAGTATGACATTTTAAGAGTGTATACTTAGGTCTCCGAATTACAACCAAAATCTTTGAAGGGTTTGTAATCATTTTTGGAATTTGCTGAACACATCCAATGCTTCAATTTTAATCAAAATAATGGAAGATAATGATTTTTCACAACACTGTTTAACTATTTCAGCATTACCTTACATTGATTCATTTCGACAGATTTTTTCATGCTTCTTGTCTTTTATCACAATATCTTCTTGACATCTTCCTTATAGGTATTGAGATATAATTTTAACTTAAATCTGTTCTTTTCTTTTTCAAAATCAAGGTGATAATGCCACTAAGGTTGAAGGGTTACTAGCAGTGAAAGAAAATGAGAAGAATTTGGAGCTGGAAGCCCAATCCTAAACAAGAACATGGGATAAACTTCTACACCTGTTCAAAAGAGAAGGGAAGAGTCTGTACTAAATGATAGGTGAACCTATCTACTCGGTTAAAAACTCTTACTGTATCCATATAACACAGTGTGAACACAGGAATAAAGTGCATGAAACTTGATGGTCTAATGATTGCATGGAATCATAAAACTGACAGTCAATATGCAAAATTGATTTCTATGTCCATATACATGTTTTATCTCCAATGGTGAGTATAATATAGCAAATTTTAAACAATATATATATATATATATATATATATATATATATATATATATATATAAATTATTCTTTTTAAAAATATGATTCCATCCCTACATAAGATTTCTCATGTTTCAAAAACAGAAGCTAAAAACTTCAATTCAATTTTATAAATTAAATTAAAGTACGTAGTTCTGTTTCATCCTCAAGCGAATTTTGGAATAACTAATTTTGAAATTTACAGAGCTTTATAAGCATATACATTTGTAATATTAATTTCTATGGATATAGAGAAATCACATCATTTTAATAAGGGGCGGTAGGGTATTCATTTTCACTGACAACTATTGTATCAACATATTAGTTACTTTAGAAGAGAAGTTAAGTCAAGGTAGGGTCAGGGTGCCTTTTTTCAAATGAATGATGACATCTGTTCAATGCATATCATCTGGTCTATTTCAACAAAGAAAGTTTTCTGGCACTTTTGTTCCGCTGTTTTGTATACATAAAGATTTTTTTCTCTAAAAGGGTTGCTTGTATATCAATATGTCGTATTGAACTACAATTTGTTTTTTTGTTGATGACTTCTTAAAGGTTTTTTTTTATCTTATGATTGGGTTAAGTTTTTAGACCTATTGGTTTAAATGAACTTGTTTATAGACTTAGAAATTTTAAAAAATTTTTAAGCTAATTATTTAAGTTGGTGTCGGCAAAAAACTGTTATCCCATGTCTTTGATTTAATAAATTTTCGTTTTTTAGAAACTTAATAATGTGTAGTTTTTCATGTAAGCATAAAGGGCATGGGTCATCCCAGGTTTCTTGTTCTATTTATTAATTTCCATTTTACTTTTGGTATTTTATTCGAAAACCCTACTACGAGAATGATAAACCCAACATCGGAAAAATAAGCAAAAAAACCCTAGTAAGGATTATTAAGTAAATTAAAGACTACCTTGGATTAACACTGGATTAATATCAATGAAGTCACCAAATGGTTTACCAGTATCAACAACAAGCCTGATTGCACCCTAATACTGTTCAATATTGTGGATTATTAACAGTCAATATCAAGATATCTATTCACAACTGCCCTAGTGTTTACTACTGTATATTCTGACCTAACAGAAGAAGAAATGAACATAATTCTTAATGCAAAAAAATCTGTCCTCATTCATAATGGGGACCAATGGGGTCAAAAACACTGAAGACCATTTTGACATTACCATGGGATCTTTAGACTCTGCAGAGTCTTCTGACATTTTTGGTCTATTTATACTATACAACCTAACCATGCACCATGAATTAGACATTAAGGAAATCAGGCTATACAGGGATGACAGGCACATGGTAGTGAGGACTTCCACAAATTTTAAAATAGATAAAATTAGAAAGATTATAAATAGTGAATGCAGAAAACTAAATTTAAAAACTACAATTAACACAAAATTGAAAAGGGTAAACATCCTCAACATAACTTTAGACTTAATGAACAACATATACCTACCTTACGGAAAACCTAACACTAATCCCTTGTATATAAACCCCAGGTCAAACCATCCTCCATCCACAATTAAGCATATACCCTCATCAATAGAGAAAAGAATCAGCATGAACTCCACAAATTAAATATTCCAGAAACACAGTAATTTTTATAACATAGCTCTAAAAAATAGTAGATACAAAAACGCTAACATCAATTATATAAAAAACAGTAGTATATACCAGAAGAAAAACAGAAAAAGAAAAATCATTTGGTATACCCCCTCCCCTGTTCAACCAAATGGTTAGCAATAAGCTAGGGCAAAAATTCCTAGCTTTAATTGAAAAAACACTTTTCAACTGATAGCAAACTTAGCAAAATCTTTAATAAAAACATCTTAAAATTAAGTTGCAGCTGCACTGAAAATCTAGAAAAATCATAAACAAAATAATAATAAAATCCTGAAAAAACATGAATGCCAAAATCAAATAAATAACAATCCTAAATTAAAATTAGACAAAAATAATGAAAAATTATGTGATGTAGAAACCCTGAAGATTGCCGTTGGATAATAAATGCCACATAGAATCTGTGGTATACCAATGCACAATCTCATCCATTAAAAATCCAAACATTGAAAGGATATATATAGGATCCATGAAGAAAGAATTTAAAATAAGGTGGAGACAACATAAAAGCTCCTTCAATAATATTAGAAATAGAAATCATACTTCCCTATCTATATATTTTTGGCATTTAAAAGAAACGAATAAAACACCAAAAGTAAAATGGAAAATAATAAATAGAGCAAGGACTTGTAAAACCTGGGATGACCCATACCTTTTATGCCTACATGAAAACCTACACGTTATTAAATTTCTAAAAAAACAAAAATTTATTAAACCAAAGACATGAGATAACGGTTTTTTGCCAATACCAACAGACATTCACCTTAAATAATTAGCTTAAAATTTTTTTTAAATTTCTAAGTCTATAAACAAGTTCATTTAAAGCAATAGGTCTAATTACTTTTGTTATTAGACATCCTACATGATAAAAGAAGACCTGCCAGGCATGATGAACTGTTCTAAGAGCCAGAGCACAAATTAATATATATATCTTGCAATACAACAATAATAAAGATAGACTTAACTTTACATTCTCTTGATGGATTTTCCCATAGCCATCAGTTTCATTTGCTATGCACAATTTTCAGGCGATAGGAACAAGAGTATATTTTCCTGAATTAAAGTCTAAACTATTGATTTATCGATATACTTAAGGGAGGGTGGGTTAGAGTGGTGAAAAAGTTTATATTTATATATATATTATAAAGTAACTGATTTAAAATATTGTTTTTTTTTTTACACAGTAATAACCATGTTTCAAAAATGGTTGAGGAGGAAATGGAACTAATGTCTTTAATTTAATAACAAAATTAAATTCGAAGGTTTTAGCTTCCATTTTTGAAACATGGTTATTACTGTGTAGCGAAAAAAAAGCATATTTTAAATCAGTTAATTTATAATATTAATGCTCTGTAAATTTACATTGAGCATTATTGTGTAAAAATAAAAATATCTATAAGAATACCGGATTATACATCTTACTGTTCTTTCTTTTTATATATATATATATATATATATATATATATATATATATATATATATAAATTTATTAAATACATGCATACTTGAGGGGGTGGTAAAAAAATTATTCGACAAAAAAGCCCTTCCCAAAAATCTAATTCATTTGGTCAGATTTTAGGAAATTAGGCTAATCATTTTTACATCAACCCTCATGTGACTATTTTATATATTTAATGATTCCCTCTTCCCCATAATACATAAAATGTACTCTTATATTCAGAAAAAAAAACATTACCTTTATTTTTTAAAATGGCTATATATTCCCAAAATAAGCATGGTTTCCACAAACTTGCTATTGCTTATTCTTACCTTAAAGACCAAATCAATCATCATAATAATAACTGTAGAAATCTTTACATATTTCTGAAGATATTAGCAGTTCATGGGAGCTGGGGAGTGGAAACCATTGATTCAGACAGATCTCTTCCACACTTATAAGACTGTTATATACTGTACCTATGAACACCAATGGGTATGTCCCAATCCTCATAAATACGTTGGACACTATTGTAAGAGGGATAATATGCTGTTTAAGTATTTCACCACTAGCAGTGGTTTACCTACTTCATGCCACAGGCAAGTATTGTATTTTGTTGATGTCATAAAGATTACCATTTCATTTCCAACTTCTGTTTTGGTTATTCCTCATTCAGTAACCCTTTCTAGGACACAAAGATATTTTGCTAAACAGATGAATAAATATATAAATAATTTAAATTAAATGCTAAGATTCATATGTAAAGAAAGTCTCTTTTAAGAGTAGATTGATTAAAAAAATGTACACATTCACTTGAAAGGAACCCAGAGAATATCCTCCATGTAACAAAACCCACTCAAACAATCTTCATCTTCCTTAATTTTACTCTAGAATGCTATTCTAATCATATATTTTCAAAGCTTAACATTTTTCTAGGCATTCACTTATTAAAGAATAATACTTTTTCTATAAATAAAAAGAAAATATAATCCAGTATTAGCAAATGCTGTTCAAACCATTTCCCCTCATTTTTATTTCAAAATAAAATTAGTATCTCTTTTAACATTGACATTACCCCATTTTATTTAATAAATAAGGACATTTTCTATATTTGATTATAAAAATAAATTTAAACTCCATAGATGGTTAATGGCAAAAAGGAGGCATAAAACGGAACTAAAAACAAAAAAGATTTAACACAAAAAATGATATCTGTCTATATTTCTGAGATGAGGTATTATGTACACTATATCCTTAAGGACACATGGCACAGTGGATAAAGGCATTAGTAGATCCAGTCACAGGACCCAAAGAGTGTGAGTTCAATACATGGTTAAGGCGGTGGAGAACTTGGAGAGGGGAATTAACATATAACTGACATCCATTGAACATGGCATGTGGAACTAGAACAGTCTACCCCAGTGAGCGAAATAAAGGGCTCAGTTTGACATTCCAACCAACTGAAGAAGGCCAGAGGATACAACAGCCGAAACATTGTAATAAATATGGCGACAAAGATGAGGACAATAGTACATATGTAAATAGTGTAAAAAAATGATAGAATATAAAAAGTTGAAGTATTCATTTAAAAGGATAGCATTCCATGAGCAAATTCAGATAATCGATGTCAGGAATATGCCACAAATTTTTTTAAAAAATCATGACCAATAAAACTTGGAAATTGTATAACAAAAAATGAATTAAAACCAAATGACTATTTTTATTAGATAGAAAGTCAAAAAAGACTGTACAATCCTGGATTTATAACAGCCACATGGATATACGTCAGTACAGTGTAAGCCGGATATAAGAGAGTTGTCGGGACCGGAGAAAAAGTCTCTTATATCCGGGTTTGGTAAATTTTGTTTTATTAACACAGGCTCTAATTTGAGACCAGAGAAAATTTCTCTTATATCCGGGTTACACTGTATTTTGATTTTGAATTTTAAAACTATTTTTTCTTCCTTTTATTTCAAATATTTTCAAATTATTTTATCTTGTTCCTCAAGAAATATTTTCAAATGCTTATATGTTGAATATCTCTGCAAAGTTCTGTGTCATTTGACTTCAATTATTTTTAATCAATGTTTCAATTTGGTCATCAACAACAACTACAATCTTTCTGAAATATTATCAGTATTCCAGATCAAAAGTTTCCACTTAGAAACCTAGCAAACTACTTGCAAACTGTACTCACAGTTATGGCATCATCTTTATAAATGATATCTTTTTTTGCTGTCTGTACTGTTGTTTTTTTCTGTTTGGGAAATGAAAGAGCACCAAATGACAAAAATGCATTTCTATTTTCACTTTTAACATAAAAACATGGGCAAACATGAATAAACATACCCACAATAAGACAGTGTCAAAAGGATGTTTTTTTCCCATGACACTGCATTTTTAACTTACTTCACTCTTTGGTAATGTTTATTGTTTTAAAAAGCAATGATTAGAATTGGAATAAAACCTAAACACGTGATGAAAGTTAATTTATTTTTGTTCTTGAGAATTTACAACAAAAATATTAAACACTATTTATTTATTAGATTGTTCATTTACAAGAATAATTTTATATTTACAACATACTAAAAATTAATACAATTAGAACTAATATAATGCAATATTTATCAATTTATAATGAAATAAATGTGAAAATAATTTTTTTCCATAAATTTAGAAAGTTTGAATCAATTGGTAATTAGCCAATGTTTGCCAACCATTCCAATAAATATAACAGTGTAAATAAACAGTGTTATTTTGTTGTGAATTCTCAAGAAGAAAAAAAATGTATAAATTCACTTTTATATGTTTGGGTTTTATTCCAATTCTAATCATTGCTTTTTAAAACAAATATAATATATATAAACATTGCCAAAGCGTGAAGGTAGTTAAAAAAGCAGTGACATGGGGAAAAAAAAGTCCTTTTGACACACTGTCCTATTGCAAGCACGTTTATCCATATCTGTCAAACCATTTAAAATTCAGAATCCATGTACATGGAAGGATGCACTGAAATATCAGCTTTCAGAATATGTATATATGTTCAATTTCAGTTAAATATGAAATGAAATCATATGTTCAAATGCCACCTATCAAAAAAATACTACAAATTTTGGTCCCAACCCAATAGTTTTGCAATTTTCAAATATGTTGAACATCAGGATCAAAGTTATAGATAAAATGTCTGAAGTTCATCTTTGTTCAAGTACTTTTGACAGTCTCGGTCATTATTAAAAACTGGGTGTTGTCAGGGGAGTAGACAAGATTTTGTTGGTAACAGAGCTTGTAAGTTAAATTTTGACAAAATTTGTTTTGGA
This sequence comes from Acanthosepion esculentum, assembly GCA_964036315.1. NCBI lineage: Eukaryota > Metazoa > Mollusca > Cephalopoda > Sepiida > Sepiidae > Acanthosepion > Acanthosepion esculentum. The sequence continues at coordinate 47,603 of CAXIWW010000915.1, read as the reverse complement.
AATATACAAACACATGACAGGGTGCTTGTGGAGTGAGTAGCCATGGTCAAATGCAAAATAAGTAACAGAAGTGTCCAATAAACACAACTGACAAAATTTGCAATAATAAGAAAAAGAAAAGAACAGGACAAAAAATAGTATAAAGCAATCAAACAATATATACAAGGCAAAGCAATAGTAATATGGCAAAAAGTTCAAACTAAGAATTGAGGTTGATATACAAAAGCAAGTTCAGACAAATAAACGTAGCGTTCTGACTTCAAGTCAAGACAGACAGGAACAGAGTCAGATGAAACCAAGAATCAGCCGATTTTATTGGCTAGGAAAAAAACCCAGCATGCTTTTGTGTGCTTCTGCCTATAAATTAGGGAGGATCAAGTGTTTTGCAGTCATTCCTACCAGGATTGAAACCAACAGTACTGAAAGGTTTTTGGGCTGATTCACTTCCCAAATGACCAAACATCAGAATTTGTGAGGAGGCAGGATCCTTTCTTGATTGAACCAAGAACCTTTCAGAAAATAAAGTGTCAGATCTTTTTTTTTTAAATTCTCAAAAAAAGCTTAAGATATAAAAAATGACTTATTTTAGCCTAGTATCTTTATATGACCAAAGCAAAAGTCTGATCACTGGCATGCTGCATATACATTAATTAACAAAGGTTAGCACAGTGAAGTTTGAAATCCTCCTCTGTTTCTGGTATCATTAAACATTGTAATACCAATTCCACAACTATACCACTACCCTAGAAATATTATGAAAAACCCTGTACAGCAACTTTACAGTCTCATCGATCATGAAACCAACCAACACAAACTTTTGGCGCATAGCTACGCTCACAGACACCCTCTCACTATGAAGCATAAACTCACTAAAACTCTCTTGAGAGACTTTTTCTCCCACAACAAATCATGTGCTCAAAAAGTAAATAAAAATTGTGAGATAAAAAAAGTTTTTCTATTGGCAATAAACTTAGAATAATTTTATTGACTCATTCATTTATTAGTTAAGATGATGATGTACACATGTGTATAACTGAGGAAATTGAATGTTACTAAATATAGATGAAACAATGAGGGGATAGTATCTACCCACCCATCATCTCCCTCTTCAATAAAATCAAATCCAAAAATAAAAGACAAAATAAATTTGTCAGCCTCCAATGGGAACATCCTTATATCCTCATTCACGAACACAAAAGGATACAACTTCAGACCTACCCATTTCTCTAACCGGGTAGTACCATTTCCAGTTTGCCAACCCTGCTTAATGAAACCCAAATCATTAAGCTAAGAATTTGTAACCAACATTTAGTATTCTGCCTGTGACCTTAACCAAAAGTTCAACATTATGGGAAAGAGTTAAATTCAGGAGATAATAAGTTGAACCCCAGCAATCTGTATTTTGCATGATAAAATCTTAATAATCAATTAATTTTTATTAACTATTAATAGATTAGTTTTTAATATTTTTCAGAAATGATATAAGCTGTGTTTCATTCCTGTCTAATTTTACAAGTCTAGAAATATATTTGGAAAGAAAAAAAAACACGTAAAAATATTTTTTAAATACATAGAAATAATAAAGAAATCAAGTTGAACAGAATTGTTTTTTTTTTTAGTTCTGGTCAGATAAGAGAACTCGATAACCCTGATCGAGTAAGAGAACTTGATAGAGCTGGTCAAGTAAAAGAACTCGATAGCCCTGCTCAAGTAAGAGAACTCGATAGCCCTAGTCAAGTAAGAGAACTTGATAGCCCTGTTCAAGTAAGAGAACTCGATAACCCTTGTCAAGTAAAAGAACTTGATAGACCTGGTCAAGTAACAAATGCTATTTGTCAAACTAACACTACTTTTAACAAGACAATGTTGCCAACAGTTTTCATCAGTTTTACAATTTTTTAAAATCTCTACTCATATTAAAAAAATGTAAGAATTATTTTAAAAAGCACATCTTTTTTCATATTTAGCAGATATTTTAGGTGTCATGACAAAGGTCTCGTCACTCGTATGACAATATAGCAGAAAACTGTGCAATAAAATTGTAGATTCTTGGGGATATTGTGTCATTAAGCTAACACAAAAAGTTACTTAGCTCATGGCCAAAATAGTTATGTTACTTGTTAGTATTCAAGTGCAATTAAAATTCAGGATTTTTAAAACCAATTTTCAAGGTAGGTTAGCATTTCCTTCTTGACTAATTGAAACAGCACCATCTTTCTCCATGTATATGTGACACTATAATTGGGATGACCACATAAAAAGGGGATAATGTGTGATTTTTATCTCAGTCTTAAGTGTTTTGAGTTTTATTACCAGTGATAAGGTCAGTGAAATGGGTTTGGGCCACCTACTTCACCAAAAGAATAAAATAATAGATAAATAATAAATAACTGAAAACTTTTGAGGTCAAGTGAAAACAAATCAGACACTGAAGATTTCTGGTCACAGATCTAATCTATATTAACAGACAGAGATAGGATAGGGAGAGTTCTGAACTGCCACTTGTTAAGTTGTCAGCCATACCAACATGATGTTGAGGTGGGCAGAGATTTGGTAGGAGAAAGTCAGAGTTTTTATTGGTTGAAGTAAAAAAGCTGATCTGTTAGGCTGAGGTAGCAGAAATTATTCCCAAGTATGACCTGCCTACTCACCCAGAATGTCCAAGTGAATCCTTCAAAATAAACACTTAAATATATTAGAAACAAGGTTTGAGCCTGCACTCCTCGTTGTCATATTTATTTTCACCCTTTGTTTTCTCATGAGTGCGCAGCGGGCCTTTCCCAGTTTTTGGTGCACACTGACACAAACGAGGATAGAGAAGCAATGTGGGGTTTCATGTGTTCAGTCAGTGAAAAGCTGGGGTAGGAACCCATTGCATGTTTACATATAATCCCTATCTGGCATTGTACAATACAAAGTTAAGCTTAATAAAAAATCAATTATTTTCATGAGCATCTAAGTATAGATTGATAGTCAGCAAATTTTTCTATTTAGACCATTCCTAAATGTGACCCTGTACAAAATATATGGTAATCAGCACAAGCATGTAGCAGCCAAAAATAAAACAATTGGGATTCCTGAAAGACTAAACAGCATCACTGGGAACTAGGTATTAGACACAGTATTGTGCAGAGGATAAAATGAAGACAAGGTGTGAATTTTCAAAAGGGGGATCTTAATTAATATTGGCTGTCCCTTAATAGGTAGATTAAGAAAAAACATTAATTAACTGCCTTTGGCACTGAATGTGTTAATAAACAGAAATTTCTAACATGACTCAGAGTTGTCTTATCATAAACCCACTTCATAGTACAATTTCAATAACTTTCATCAAGAACCTTGTTCAAACCTGCCTAGAAGGGGTTGGGTGTACATTTATACAGACCTGTGTCATCTATTTTAATATGAATTCCTAACTTGAAAAAAACTTACTGTTAAGTAGAAAGATAATGGACAAAAATAATTTTATATTGCATGATTATGTTTCAGAATGAAAGAATTAATCATTAATTGAGAGTTAAGGATTAAGAATTAAATACACTCATCAAGTTAAAATAATAGCATTTCATTTGGATCTTCATTGTGAACAACTCAAGATGACTGACAGGTAAACACAATTTGTACAATGTGAATGTAATTAATATGGCGAAATAATAACAGAGACAGTCAAAAAAAGTTATTTAGCAGCAGGAAGAAATTCTTACAGTTTTTCTTTCCTTTGTGTATTTTTACATATTCATAACTTTTGTCAGTCTTTTTAAATAATTTTATTAACTATCTATTAGCTATAAGAATAATCTTATTTAAATAACATTTGCATACCATTTCTTTTGGTTTTTATACACATCTATCTTTTTGAAGACATCTTTAGTTTGATATCAAGAAAAATAACATAAGCACTATTGATAATTTATTTTCAAGTTAGAGGGTTGCATCTAATTATATGATAAAGACTTCTCATTTAAAAAAGAATGCAGTAAAAGCATTATGAATCACGATGAAAAGAAAAAACACCAATTCTTTGCATCATATTGATATGAAAAGAGAGAAAGAGAAAAAGTTAATAAAAACTGAGAAAGAAAAAATAGAAAGTGAAATACATTTTTTAGATGACAACAATAAAATTACAAACAAAAAGCTCTTTGTACTGAAAGATTTCAGATTATTAATTCTACATTTTTAAAAGTTAATTTAAAAAAGGAAGTATTATATTGGATCCTATGGAAATAAATCTGATAAAGTTTAATATTTCTATTTAAATATTCAAGTTTGTCCAAAATTACCATAAATATATAGAAATGCCACTGGAATGTTTGAGTGTAATTATACTTAAAATATTCTCAGTGACATTTGAATGGTATTGAAAGAAAAAAAAATGGTTGAGGACTGATAAAATGAATAATGTACAGAATGACTATTCCTTTTGTGATGATAATTATATTCACACCATCCTCACGTAATTGTGCCAATTTCCTCTTGATAACTCAATTAAGAAATGCACAATATTGACAATATTGGAAAAAGAATTTAAAATAGAATTTAATTCATCCCGTTTCATCTTTCCACAACACATACTTTCCACATAAAGTCACCATCTTGGACTGTAATGCACAATTAAATAAAGTAACTAATCAATCCTTTATATTCAAAGTCTCAATTGGTTACTTTTAAGAAAAAAAATAGAAGAATGAAATAATTTTATGTTAATGACTTCTGTTGTATAATTTCAGCTGAAAACCCTAATTTAAAATATTAACACAGTTTCTGAATGTGTTCTACAGTCAACAAAAATGTATTTCTTTATAAAGAATGGGAACCAATTATTCAACGTAACCATAATTGCTGCTTACCATTATTTTGTCAACATTTTGGCAAATCATAGTTTCTTTGGTAATAAAATAATCAAAGAAAAACTCATGTAGTATTTTGATATCATTCAAGTTATTCTTGGAGTGAGAAAAAGGTGGTCATTATCAAATTTAAAGAGAAGGTTCATTATTGCTAAATGACTCAAGATGGTGGGGTGTATAATATATAAAATATTGTTCTAATTTTCCCTTAGGAAAAAAGTTTTCTTCTTCCACTCCACCCACAGAATTACATTAGACAAGGTCTGAAGAATAAATCAGTTAGGTTAATAACATCAAGTAAACAAACAACGGAGCTCAGTTGTTTCCACAATATTTGGAATGGCATGAAGAAGAGACTTGAAGCAACAGAAATGTGGTTCTACAGACAGATGCTAAGGATACCATGGACTGAACATGTGAACAATGACAAAGTTTTTAAAAAAAAAATGGAAACAAAAAGGAACTGATGCTTTTATCCACTAGGTCTAGCGGGAAAAAGTATTGGTTTGTGAATTTGTTGACATAGTGGTTGAGAGTTTTAATCCCTGGATCTGGCAATGTGTACTTACACTGACTGTAAATGGGCAAGCAATAAGTGAACAGTTATAAATAAAATAAAAACGAGATGATATCATGGATATAAGCAATGGAACAAAAACTGTCTACTTCATAGATTAAATAATGGGTTCAGTTCAGAATTCCCTGTAAGTCATTTACGTGCCATACATGATACATGGCTTAGGCAATCATGTATTTTTCGATACATGACTGATGAGGCACATTTTTTCCCCTGAAGTAGGTTGCTATTTCATTCTCTGTGTTAGAACAGTTGCCATACAAGGCTATTGAACCCGGTCTGTCCTGCTATTTACCCATAGCTGGGGGGAGAAGAAGAGGGTTCATACCTTTCCCAAGTGTATTAGCACATGAGTGAATGTAATGGATTCAACTGGAATTCAAACTCGGCTCTCCGATTCCTCAATCCAAGCCGCTATCCATTACCCAGAACGATATAGACCTCAGAAAGGCCAGAGAGTACAACCACTGAAATGTTGTAACAACAACAAAGTTGAGAACAATAGTCCAAATATAAATAGTGGAAATAAATACTGTTTGAAAGAAATGCAGTGTCTGCTCAAATACAGGTATCCACTAAAAATAACGTTTGAAGTAATAAAAAAACAGCATTAGTTACAAAATTTTTTTCAATTTCATGGTACAATGTCAACTGCTTATCTTCTTCAATTGTTCTTGTCTCATGCTTGTAATTAACATAAGAGTAATTTACAATGCTTCATTATTGTTTCACCAGCAAGTTGTAACATTTTTTTCTATTGTCATTTTCTAATCAGTTTACAAAGAACTGTTAATAAATATACAGTATATGAAGAGTTGTGTTTGGAATGAACATGTTACACTTAATTCTTGGAATTTAAAACATCAAGAACAGCTGAATCTTTCATAGGCAAAAAAAAAAAAAAAAACATTAAAAAGCTACCCATTTCTTCCAATATTAATTATCAATAAATATAGGATTATCTATTCATTTAAAATGAACATTTTTATGTTTTTGTATACACTTAGATTTTTAGAAAGATTATTTAATATAATTATGATATTCCTGAAAAGTTACGGTCTCTCTGGACAAATTTTTAAATTGATCCGATCTTTCTTATTGAACCATAAAATGAAAGTAATCCTGAACAAATTCTTCCAGTTCCTTTTGTACTAATACTGATATTCCCCAGGGCTTCATCCATGGTCCTACTTTGTTTTTGATTTTCATTAATGACCTTCCCGATGACATCAGCTCTCAACTTGGTATCTAAGCTGTTGACACAACCATTTACTCCTGTCTCAATAGGAAGACTGATCAATTTGATAAGGTCAAAATGGCAGCTGATATCCAAAATAACTTTCAGCCTGTTGTTAACTGGGGCAAAGAATGGCTTGTTAATTTTAATGTTCCCAAAACTAAACTGCTCTCTAGTAATAATCTGAGAGAACCCTGTCTTCCATCAGCATGGCTGATGCTGACCTCCAGGAGAGTGATTCCCTGCGCCTTCTTGGGCGAACATTTTCAGCTGACATGAAGAGAAATTCTACATTTTATCCATTGCTTAGTCGAGCTGCTACAAAGGTTGGTTCAAGCTATCATGCTACAGAATTTTTCACAAGAATCTATCTTTCATATCTATAAATCTACCATTCGTCCATGCTTAGAATATTCCTGCCATGTATGTTCCAGTGCTCCTGCTTTTTATCTCAAGCTCCTAAATAAAATCCAAAGAATTTGCCCTGATCTGGCATCTCACCTTCAGTCACTTTCCCACCACTGTAAGGTTGCCTCCCTTTGCCTTTTCTATAAATATTTTCATGATAATAGTTTGGATGAGCTCTTCACTATTTTTTTGTAAATTTTACAAATATTGCTCTTTGCTATGGTGCCTAGACTCTTTGAATTTAAGCACAGTACTAGACTGGCAACAAGGTCTCACCAATTTACAATTGTTTTGGCTAGATGTAACCATAAACTCTATGCTAACAGTTTCTTTTCTTGCATGTGGAACTCCCTTCTGGCTCAATACTTTCCAGCCAACTTTAATCTGCAAAAATTTAAATGCAATGTCAATTGCTATCTCCTGTCCTCCTGATTACTCTTTCCTCTGTCCTTGCACCCTACCAATTTTTCCTGTTTCTAACTCTTCCATGACCAGTAACCCCTTGTGTCACAGTGGCTTTACTGCCTTGCTTGGGGTGAACTCAATTAAAAAAAGAAATGATTCATTTTTTGACTTATTTATTGCATGTGTTATTTTTGTTGCTTTTCATTGCAATAAAAAGAGTTGAGATAAAGAGCAAGAGAAATAAAATCAAAGAAAGACTTATGAAAAATTAATAATGACAATGAATCTGACATTCAGAGACTATTATATCTTTAAGTAAGAATTACTTTTTTATTCTCCATATTACTAACACAAACAATGGATTATTCATTTACTGAAATGTTTATCTGTAGATAGTAACATTGCAATTCATCCAATGGGGTTATTTTCAGCACCAAGCAATAAAATATAGCAATAACAGGGACCAATCTTGATAATGGTCAGCCATTTTCTTATAAGGAAACATTCGGCATTCATTGACCAAACAGCTAGTGCTACTTTCAGTGGAAATTTATAAAATCTTTCTATTAAAATAATTTTTCAGGAAAATAGGTTTCTCAAGTCCAGTACCTGTTATTACTCTTTCCAGTACTGATGGGGGCTTCCATCCAAACCTTTTGTTTAAAAGAGTGTGGAATGTCAACATTTTGATTATTTTCTCTTCGAGTTACATGTGCTATCCATTTTAGCTGTTGCTACTGCTGAAAGTCTACAATTGATGCAGTTTCTGTTATTTGGTACAGTTCTTTGTGATTGTGTAGCACCTGTCCATGAGGTCCAAAACGGATGGTCCTTACTATGACCTACAGGCTTCATTTAATCAAAGCCATTTTTAACCATTGATCTGAGAAAGTGGTTGTATACAGCTGACAGTTTAGATATTCCTGAGTGAGCTTGGTGCCATGCCTGACATCCATATGAAAGTTCCAATCTGATGTGGCTATTGAAGAACATAACTTGAGTTTTTAGGTCAATGTTTTGGTTTTGTATCAGTTTTCAGTGGAGCCTATTCTATGTTCTATAATGGAAACTACAAATACCTGTAGACAACATGAATAGAAATAAAAGCATGCAGATATTTTCACAATATTGATAAACTGACCATCTTATTTTTGACAATGTATACATCTAATTATATTGCATGTAGCTATTTGGAAGTATAATCTTGCTTGCCAAAGTAGAGCTCATCCTTTGAGGAGGATGAATGTGCACGGGAAATTTAATGACATTTGATTTTTTTGATTTTTTTTTAAGGTAATTCACCCCAAGCAAGGCAGGAGTGCCACTAGCACACAAGGGGTTACAACAGATTGAGAACAAGAGTAAAGAGGTGTGTTTGAGGAAAGGATACAGAGAAGTTATATGGGTAATGTTGGTAGTGAAAGTGAGAGGGCCTAAAGTAATAGTAGCTGAACGGTCACCATGTGTAACATGGGCAGAAAGGAGCTGGCGCAGCCTGCAACATAGTGTGGCTTTGGGGTTGCTCACCGAAGGTGAGTGCAGGGACACCCTTCCATGCGTGACATGGCACTACAAGCACCCCGATATTATGCAACTGTTGATCAGAGCAGCCGCTCAAGACGCTATGCAAGAGTTAGGACTTCTAACTACCACTCGGGAACAGCAACCAGAAAACTGCCAACCCGGTACCCTCAGTATGAAGAGATGTTGCCACAGACTGCACATATCACAAGGGATTCATGACAGCACTAATACAGGGGCCAGAAAAAAAGAAAAGATCCAGGAACCCCTTCCTAAACAGGAAATAAGGAATGAGTCTCGATAACTGTTCAAGATAGGATTTCAAATAAATACAAGCAAAATTAGAAGCTCTTTAGTAAACAATCATGACCAACAGTAAAATAAAAACTCAAAAAAAGCTGGGAAAAAAAAAACAGCAGAAAAAGGAAACTTCTGTAAAGCTAGAACATCTGCCAACTGCCAATCCCCTCCCCTACAAAAGATGGGAAAAAGCATGCATCTCCAGCAGAAACATCATCAGCCACCTGATACTCTGCCAAGAGACATGGAAAACCTTTCTTTATGCCTGAAGCTAAGCCATAATACACTCAACACAGAGACCCAGCCTAATGTTCAGGAAATTTTAACAAATTTATCAATTTATTTCATGTAATGGAATAACCAGTCACCCCCATGAATGATTACACTATTGGTAGTAAGTACCTATAAAGTCAACTGTCTATGAGAGACTTGAGGAAGAGTGAGAGCGAGACGACGCAAGCACATCCAACCTTCGAATTAGTGGCACTCACAACTAGATTGACCTATGTGTATAACTGTACCGTATTTCATATTGTACTGTTTCTGTACAATAAACCTTACTTCTATTATCCACCTGGTGTTAAGTATTTATTCCATTAGCACGGAACATAACACTATTCATCTGTCAAGCTATCCAGCAGTTTGCATGTCTCACTGGACATTTCACATCTCACTTAAAATAATTCCATCAAGAATTTTTCTTTCCATGACAAAAGCCATTTTGTGCATTAAGTTCCCTGAACTTGTTGACAGCATCTTTGCGTGTATCACAAATTTCACAAATACTGAACTGACAACCAAAAAGACTGAGTTAAGTGAGTTCATATATAGAAAATTATTTTAAGTATGGTGGTTATAGCAAAAATACATATTAATTAAATGGCTATGAATATGTTCAGTAAATAAGATCATCTTCTGCACTGTGTCTCTTCTGGACATTGGCAATCATGGCTCTCCCCATTTTCCTGTCCTTTGTAACGTTTAATATATTTTGGCTTTTTTTTTTTTATCTCTCCTAAACCTTGTTCTGCCAACCATTCACTGAAGCTTACTAGGTAGGTTATGCATTGTTTATCTCTGTTCCTCTTGCCTTGTGAGTATCAAATTTTCCAAGCCCTCTTTCCTGATTATGTGCCATAGAAATTTCAACTGTCTCTTTGTGATGTTAAGTATAAGTGTCTTTTTCATTCCATTTACTCTAAAACTTTTCCATCGCTCACATGTTCAGTCCATGGTATTCTCAGCATCACACTGTAGAACCACATTTCTCTTCCTCATCTGTGAAGACATTGTCCAGCATTCACTGCCATATAGAAGAACTGTAAATATGGCAACAAAGATGAGGACAACAGTCCGAACAATGTAAATAATCATTGTTTATATTAATACAATCTGAAAAGTATTAAACCTACTGATGACCTCTGATTGCTTTAAGAGAAAAACGAGATGGAAGTAACCAAAATAAGTTGATTTAAGTTGACTTTATATGTTTGCTGCAACACATATACATCTATAGGAATGTTGTGTATTGCCTTTGACAGATGTGTATATCTATTCCATGGTTTTATTTAAACAATTATAAATACACATCTCGGTGTAGCTATATTTTTATTTCATTTTTTTCTTTTTGATTTGTAAGGCTGTATTTCAGTAAAGAACAATTACCATGATACATAAATGCATCGTATGGGACTATAAAGAAAAAAAATATTAAAGCCAGTACTGAAGGCACACATTAGCATCCTTCTTTATAGTTTAGTAAATGTATTTCCCAAAATAAAGTCTAAGTAGTCTAATGGTAACTAACAAAAGCACAGATGGTGTGATACCAAGGTTTAAATATCCAAGCAAGCAGTAAATACATTAAGTAGCTATCATAAAATCTTTCCTTTTCAGAAGTGTGCTTACAAAAATAGTTATTAATTTCCTGGAGATTTCAGTTATCATTTAAAAAAAAAAAAAAAAAAAAAAGTCACCATAATAATTTTTCTTCAAAATTACATAGAAACAGAATTGAAGAATCCAGATTTATGATATTAATTTCTCTTCACAGGTTGTGCTAATGTCACAAATTGGTTAAGAGCTGTAAGCAACAAAATCATACAGGAATTCATACTGATCACTTCCATTTTGGGGGCTTGTATTGATGAGTCAGCTGTATAGAATATTGGTGAATTTCTTTGGCATCACTAATTTTGGATATAATTCAGTGAACAGACTTACTATACAAAAGGAACACTAAGAGGACATAACTTGGTTCCCTTGGAATCCTAACTCAGCTGTTTCCATGTTCTGGACACAGAAATTCAGACTAGCCCTCAATAGAAAACTCTGCTGGCAGATAGCTGCCAATCCTCAAAGTGAGCAACAGTAAAGTTATTGGTGCAACACCTGACTCCTCGTTATTCCTTTTGCTTTCATTTTCTATGCTCAAAATGAGACAATTGTAGTCAATTATGATTCTAACATGGTATAGGTATACTAAGTGTTTTTTTTTTTAAGGTAAAGTACCATTTAAAAGAAAAATATTCTCCAACTAAAAAATAAATAAAATAAAGAAATTAAAAAATAATGTTTAGCCCTTTAGTTATGATGAATCAGCACAACTAAATTAAACTTTAACCCTTTACTATTCAACTCACCCCATAAATATTGATTCTCAAAGTCTCACTGTTTGCGTGACTTCCTGCGTTATTTGCGATGATGTTGTCCTATATTATGGCAGAGTATACATGGGGCGGGTTATGACAGGTTAAACATTGAGAACCGATATGTATGGGACAGGTTTAATGTTAAAGAGTCAAAACATTATAATAAAAAATTTAAATGAAGAGGACACAAACCTTTTAAAAAAAGAAAACATTTTAAGGTCTGTACTCTTTAATTTTGCCTATTAAATTCTGCCAAACAAAATCTTATTTGGTATCTCTGCCTCCAAGGATATTACTGTCAAGGTTATAACATAAAAAATATGACTGATGAAAGAAAAATAGCCTACTGCTAAGGTTGCCAAATGAATGTGTTAATAGTTGAATAATATAAAGATTTGCAGGAGACTTTCTGTTAGTAAAATTGATATGGAAAACTGTTAATCTTCAACATTTAAGATTGTGATTCAAATAGCATCTTTAAAAAACATAGACATGTTGAAAATCATATTAAACTATATTTTACAATAATTTCTAAGATATTAACATTCAACTCAAGTCATCAAATCAAGTAAATATGAAAGAAGATCAAAAGAAAAAAAGATCAAAAGAAAAAAAGATCAAAAGAAAAAAAGAGATTTTTCTTACCTTATATGAAATCGTATCATCACAAGTTGATAAGTGTATCACAGATCTTGATTCATACTTGTTATGCTGCACTCTTTTTCATGGTGGAAGCAGAAATATGCCAAGATGGTGCTCAGTCAAATTTAGACTGCAATTGTATTGTCATTTTTTTTTACCTGTATTTGATATTGTGTTGTAAACCCAACTGTTAAATACCTGTGTTCATTGAAAATCTGATTTTTTTTTTTTTTTTTCCCAAGGATTGAGAAACTTCAACTTTTCCCATTGTGATGTTTATTTGAAAGTTTAAACTTTAAGTCACTGATAGAATGTCAGGAATAAACTGTCTACAATTGTTGGTCATGAAAATGTATGTCATTTTAAATTGACAAAGAATAGACGCCAAACTAAAATTTAAAAAATAAAAGAAAATCATTTCTGAGTGGTACACAAGCCAATTCCAAGACTGGAATTCTGTAATGACTGTAAACAGATTCTATGAAAAATTCATCCCATAGAAAATTCCAACCCTCAAAAATTCCAGCCAAGCATTTTTTTATGAAATAATTAAGTACAGAGTAGATAAAGTACTTTAAAAATTGAGAAACTCAAGAAAGGAATAACTACTAAAGATTATAAGTAGCACTTTCAGAAACTGCAATGTATCCCTTCCTTAAGAGCATTGTATGGAGTGTTTCAATTTTCATCATTTAGAATTCTATATTTTTTCATTGCTGGTTTGGATTTTCTCACAAGATGAAATAAATTCATTTGACTAAAGGCTTCTTTTTATATGGCTCAAGTATTTTGTTATTTCTTTAAAACACTTGCTTAATCCAGTTCTAAGAGAAAATAAACCATTTAAAAAAAATGCTTGGCTAGATTTTTTCAGTGTATGTGTTATAAGTTCTTTTCTTAGAAAAGTTCTTATTACTCTGTTTACAGACTAGTTTTCAACATATGCATTACTAAATTCTATGCACTGAGAGATGTCATGAAAGAACAATTTAACATGTAATCAGAGAACAATATGAAAGTGGTGAGTTACACAAACTGAAAGAAAAATGTAATCTGTAATAAATGAATTAAAAAGCTGAAATAAAGCAATACTTCAATAAAGATTAATTTATTTCCTAATATGACATGTGCAGAATAATAATGGATAATGTTTAAATGAAACCATTAGAAAAAGAATCTGTTTTCATAAAAGGAAAAAAAAATTATTTTCAATGCAATAATCAAGCTACTTGACATGAATCTAACAGGAACAGATTGAGTAGCAGTTGAAACAAAACAAAAAAAACTGTAATTTTAAAAGAAGATTCAACATGTAACCTGAAAGATAATGTTTTAACATTTGCATTCAATATAAAGAAAAAAAAAAAAAAAAAAAAAAAAATCAATGACAGAGATTAAACTCTTTAATTATTTAAAAAAAAAAATCACAGTAAGTGGAGATTATAATAAGATAACTTGTTATGCAAAAAGTACCAGTAACATTAAAACATTATATTTTGTTATTTTGGTAAAGTTAGGGGATCTATTAAAAGTGACCAGATCCTTGAGCACAGAAGACTCCAATTTGTAAAACCAGCCTAATCAGCAAAGTAAAGCTGTTTCAGAGAGAGTCAATTGTCATAATTGTTTCATCATAATAATAATAAGCACCAATGAAATTACAGGTATGACTCACCTTTTCAAAAATTCACTTTCTGCTACTTCACTTTTAGCAAAAGACTCTGGTTAATCAAAAGGACATAAACCAAAGAAACAATTATTGCTACTTTATATAGGACAAATGTTTTAACATTCCCAAAAACTAAGCCATAATAATCTTTTATGTTTGCATACTGTCAAAGGTTTTCATTCGTCATCTGTTCTGAAGTGCTTAGTATACAGTAATATTCTTTAGTTCTTAACCCCACGTATTTTTCTACAAAACATTTGTTTGAAGACACTAAAAACATCGTAAACTTACATGGCCTTTCAAAATTAAAGTTATGTATTTTTGTAATCATTTCTGCTCTGTTAAACATAGCACAAATCTCAAACAAGATTATTTCGGCAGGAGTGGGAGAGGGTGTCTGAAAATATTTTACAATATAAATTAATGACAATTGATTCTTTGCTTTATGACATTCTTCTTGATAAAAAGTTTTATAAGAATTCTCTACTTCTAAATGTCAAAAGAAACATTATAATTAATTATACATTTTATAGACAGCAGTGATAGTGGGGACAAGCTCCCACTGTTTTATATGTGTGTGTAATAATATGTAATATAATTTATATAATTTGTTCTGGGGTCATCAAGAGATTTAATGTATGAAACAGAGATGTTTAGATGTTAGACTAGTTCTTAAACCCTACCACAGGATAATTTTGAGAGAAGTGTTTTTAAAAAGAAAGTACATTTTATACACTACAATATAAAATACTTTCTAAAATATTGTTTTTTGAAAGGCTGTTGTACACATAGAGGGCCGTACATTACAACTGGACCTCAAGGGGATAAACTCGTGTTGATTAA
>CAXIWW010000915.1:7500-15000 GCA_964036315.1 Acanthosepion esculentum | reverse complement strand
TCAAGAACAGAGATGTGACTGTCTCCAAGCTGTTCAAACACTAGAGAAGACGTAGCTATATAGCTATTCCCTCCCCATAGCATGTACTGAAAGAAACATATGTCAGCAACTTCAAACAGATCATCTCTAAAAACAACAACTCAATCAATTTTTTTTTGAAACAACAGTTTTTTCTGTTGACCAACTACCCAAAAATTAACTTAGCTAAAGCTTATTTTTACTCCATTCTGACTCTTGAAGTACCCGTGTTTTCTTTATTTTTATTATATTATTGTTTGGAATTTAGACGTTCAGATTTTTAATATAAAAAAACGCCTGGATGATTGAATTTTGTACAATACTGGGAAGACATGTCTCCCAGACTGACATAGGCAGCATCAGAATACACAAGAACCTCCATATTTTTAGGATTACCTAAGTTTGGAATTCAATTTGGGGGGGGGGGGATTTCAATTTTGTCAAGGCTTTGTTTGCTTCATACAACATTTTAACAGTTGGGTGCTAACCTGTATTGCTCATATCCCATTTCATAGCTTATATCTAACCTAATTTGTGAAGCAACCCACATCATTTGTCTAATTAAATATTTCAACTCAGCTTTTTCTTCTGTAGTTAACACAATATTTTTCTTTGTCATGCCACTTTAAGCTATATTAACTGGAGTTATTGTTGGAATTTTTTATTAATTGTCACTCTTTATAAAGTCTGTAGAACTTCTAACCACAGATACTTAAATGATTTATTTCCATATGTGCCTATCTTGAATGTTTAACATTTTCTATAATCTGTTCTTGGAAAAATTTATTACCACAGAAGGCAAGACTAACCAAAATTCCTAGCACCCTGGGTAAGACAATAAACTATGTACAACAGCAAGGCCTCTGATCAGAAGGCTTTGAGGAGCGTGGAACCATCTCTTAATTGCTAGTGTTCCCAGATCCACACTGACTTGGGGTGGTAGCACTTGTTAGGGTCTCAGCTATGGGCAAATAGTTAACCCTGAAACTGAGGTAAAAAGCATTTTGAAAGTGTAAAAATAGGTTTTAATACTGGAAATACTTTGTAAAAAAAATTACCAGAAATAAATTTTTGAAGAAAAAAACTATTACCAGCAATACGTTTTTGAAAAAAACTATTACCAGCAATACATTTTTGAAAAAAACTATTACCAGCAATACGTTTTTGAAAAAAAACTATTACCAGCAATACGTTTTTGAAAATTTTTTGATATTACCAGCGATATAATTTTGAGGAAAAAAATATTACCAGAAATAGATTTTTGACAAAACAAAAATATTACCAGGAAGAAAAAAGTTGTCGGCATTAAGTGACCCATTGAGGTTCATATGCTGTAAACCAAACCAAACCAAAATTCCTATAAGTTTTTCCCTCTTATAATGCCACATGAACAAAGCATTATCATACACACTGTCTCCAAGTGTAATAGTACTTCTCACTTTCTTACACCAAGATCTACGAGCATCATTTAGTCCATAAATGCACATTTTAAAGTGCAAAACTTCAGATTTTACACACAGGTTACAAAGAAAATGCAGGAATATTTCTCTTTCTACGGAATTTCCTTATAGAAATGTTGCCATTATATCAATGGTTTGTAGCTCCCAGTCCTTTCTTGCCAACCATAGATACTTCCTACTGCAGGTTGGAGCATCTTTTCCCCAAGATTGTTAGTATTTTCCTCAAGCCCACAGGTTACCAATCTTGCTTTAATTCTTCTTTCACAATCTTAATATTTTTCTGAGATAACCTAACGAGATAATACTGATTTTTCAAAAGGAACTACTATAAACACATCATTACTAATCAAGCTCTTCAGTTCCCTCTCTTTAACATCTACCACATCTCGAGACATTTCTTGAACTGGCCAGCATTTTCAGGATAGAACAGTTCAATCCAAAATTAAACATATTCCCAATTAATATACAGTAGTTCTTTTACAGCATGAACATTCCCCCAGTTCTTATATTTTCCAATTTGATTTGGTTGCATAATTCTTACTTTAGCCTCCTTCCATGCATCTCTATCCTTTATCTTGTCTCTGATAAATGAATGTCTTGTTGATTTAATCATCTTCTAAGCAGAATTTTCATGTCTAGCACCAGTAGTCTACTCATTTAAAGAATTAGTTTTATTTGATATGGAATTTACATGACTATCACATCTATCCTCTTTGTACATAGTTGTCATTTGTAGATGATTCCTGATCTATCTGTCTATTTTTAGTTTGGTAAGTATTACTATTGTTAGGGAATGCTAACTTACTTCCCCTATAAAAAGACAATAACTCAAAATACAATTAAGTTATGCCCCTTGTCCACTAGGTGGGAGTGTGGCACTTCTGAATCCAACATGGTGAAAAGCTGACATGCAAATGGCATTCATAGTTTCAATCCAAACAAATCCTTGCTGTTCTCAGGCATTAAATGAATAAAAGTTGTTTTATTATGTATTAAAATATACTTGTCTTATTTTCATTCGTTTTTGTTCATCCCAACAACCTGGGTTATAACAACTATTATCTTACATATTCATCAATTAACATGGATGAATACAATGTTAAGCTACCCGCATGATATACATGCACAGGGTGTCCTCCATCTTTTCCAAGTCCAACTGCAGAACCTTTCAATACCTTAAAAGTTTTTCTGCATTAATAAACATTATTATCCCCACTGGTCACTATACCAGCATAATATCATACAAGACTCTTCTGATCTTTTCACTTAACTCTGCAGAGCATTCATATTTTGATGTATAATATTAGAAGATTAATCTTCCATGACAGTTCATTATTTGTAACTGACGGAAAATTTGGATTAAATCCATTGCCAATTGGTTTGAACTAAATCCACCATTATTTTAAAAGGAATTTTTATCACTTACTGCCCAAGCAAGAACTACTTTGAGTTCACAGTCAGTATCTGATAAAGTTTTATAGAATGCCTCTGCTAATATTTGGTTATGCCATTACTGAATGGAGATTCATCTGCCATTATTAAAGTTTTGATATTTATCATTGATCTCCCTGTTTTGTCATTAGAGAATTCATCCATGATGTTACTTAAAGTTTTTAGGTGCACCAAAATATGCTATCCACATTAGGTAAATGTCTTGAATGATTTTATCTTAAGGTTTAGATGAAATTAAACAAGATTCAGAATATTTTGTGATTGAGTCAATCATGTTCAAAAATCCAGGATCCATTCAAGTCTATGCATAATACTGAGTTAAATTTATCAGCCAAAAACATCCCCACAACAGGATGCAATGGTGGATGTTCATATTTAATGCACATTACAAGAGTGACAACATTTCTTTGTTATCTTTAAGAATTCCTCATCACAAAAACCTTTAATTTCCCAAACAAGTTTGCACAGCATTTCTTTTGATGCATGCAAAAACTGTCAATGAAATTTCTCTGCCTTTTTCTTTTTTCCTTCTTGTGTTAACCATTTTAGTGCAGACATGTGTAACACTACAGAAATTTGAATCACCTTGTTTACGAAGTCACATGTTTGTGAGAGAACTACAGAGTGACCTAATGAAGTACAGATTAAATCCACTGTATCACCCAAAAATCACTTGTAAAATTCAAAACAACTTCAGCTCTCTACATACAAACTCTACTCAAAAGAAGTGGAATATCATGTACTATATACATTGCTTCAATCATAACCTTTTTTTTCTTTTGATGATGATGGCTGGAAATTTTACTTTTTCAGCTGCGGTATCTTCTACTGTATGTCCAAATTTGAATTTTGTGTTAATTGGGAAATATTTAACAGGTCTCTTTTCTTTATTTGTTAAAATATCAAGAAAGGCATTTAACCACGTTTTACCAGTAACAATTTTTGTATAAGGGCTATTATTGCCCTTCTAAGCAATTTTTAAGATACACAACTGAGGCTCTCATCATTTCAGTGTTAACTGCCTGATTTTTTATTACATGAACAACAACAATAATAATAAGTCTTTTGTAAAGTGTTTTATAGAAATACAATTAAAACACATCATAGTATTTCCTTGTCTATTGGTAAGATTAGATATACTTTCTGAAATCAGGACTAAACATGCTTATTTCTTGTTTTAAGAGTTGGCTTATGTTTACCTAAAAATACCAGCTACACTTAATAGATGGATTATGTTTGTCAGTTGAAGCAGCTGAGTTGCCAAAAATATGTTTATTGTTAATTTCATGTTTTCGTACATCATGAGCCATCCTCATACTCATCAGATACTGTCATCATCAGCAAAATAAAAATGTTTGCATTCCCTCCAGCAAGTGAACATTAAAAACTCCAAGCTTATGATTTAAAAATTCAAACTTTACCACAAAATCTGTTATCTACCAAATGGATGACAAATGTAAAACTCTTCAAAGCCAAACAGGCAAATGTTTCGGCCTTTCAAAAACAACATGACCAGTTTGTTGGTAATATTCATAATATACTTTCTATTTGAAATATCCATGCAAAAAATATATTGTCCTCTAATATAATCACTAGCACATCTAGTAAGAGTTAGTAAAATATCAGCACTAATTCTTACTCACACACCTCAAGTTAAATGCCTCTCACTCACTCTAGCAACAGGCCTGCCTTGGCTCATTACAATTTTTAACAAAACTTACTGTATCTATAATTTAGGGTTTCAGGAGAATTTTAACAGCTAACTAAAATCTGTCCTAGATATAGCTATCTCCAATTTTCATTGCGGAAATTTGTTCACCCAAGTAAAAAAAAGCAATGAAACATGTAAAGAAACTTAATTTTATGGTCAATTTTTTCTGTGATTTGTCAAGCAAGATAATTTTGTTCAAAATCAGGTTAAATTATACAGTGATTCCACATAAATGCATGGTAGTGTAATTCTAAGTTAAAATTTCTAGGCTTTTTTAAAGTGTTTTTGTATACGTCTATGCATTGATATATGAATATCTTTCTCTGTTACCTTCACCGTTTATCATTTTATACAAGCAATGTTGAACATTGAGAAGAGTGTCATTAAACAGTTTTCTCACGGTCATTCATTTCTATTTCACACACATCATGAGAAACTTTTCTTTCCTCCCCATCAAATCAGGAACATTTTTTCAGCCTTACTTTGTCATTATATTTTTCTTACTTCATTTAACATTATTATGAACCGAAAAATGAATTCAAAGTCAAGATTTAAAATCTATGAAGTTGAAACGAAATGATTTCTTGAAAAAACAGGTTTAAAATTTTCAGATTTTAAAATATTTTAATTCATATTTCAGCTAGAAATCTGTTTGCTTGAATTATACTATTATGGGCATTTCCTTTTGGCCTTGTCAGGCTGAAATTTTTCGGCCCTGTGATCACTTTCATTGAACCACCTTAATTTTCTTTGTGTAACATTCATATGAAAACATTCAGCCAAAATTATTTTAAGGCAACATTTTAGAGAATGCAGTTAAAAGTAGTAAATTAAAACAATTCAAGATTATTTCATTTTTTGATGGTGTATGTCACAATTTTGGGTCAAACCAAAGTCAAGGATGAATGATGTGCTCTAAGAGTTTTGCTGCTTTGAAACAGATACACTTGATAATGGGACTACTCAGGCTTAGTCTGACTATCTCAACCCCTAGAATCGCCACTGATAAATATATATATATATATATATATATATATATATATATATGTGGGAAAAATATAGTTTTAAGGTATGCTATATTTATGGGCTAAAGTGCTCGATATCAGGGACAGATGTATGTAAATATAAAAGTGGACATAGAGGTCAACACTGAGTGGTGACAGTCTGTTTCACACTTAAACACAGTCTGAACATTGCATTTAAGAATGAAACAGACTGTTGCCACTGGGTATTGACCTCAACGTCTATATATATATATATATATATATATATATATATATATTATATATATATATGTATGTAATAATGTTATTTTTAGTGTGTACCCATATTTGAGTAGATGCTCTGTTTATTTATTAAACAGTATATTTGTTTATTTTCATCTGAATACTTGAAAAATGTTATTAAAGAAAAGAAGCCACTCTCTGGCAATATTCAAACCTGAATCCCCCTCAGTTTGAGAAACCATTGTTCGATGCAATGTACTCTGGAGTGGCTCAACATTCAGGCAAAATTAAATAGTGCCTAATAAACACAAATTTTTTCCAGATTCTTGAAAAAATAAATATATTTTAACAGCAGCTTTATTTTTGCTAACTTTTTCAGAAAAATATTGCTTACAAAATCCATTAACACTAATAATAATAGTTTACTTATACTAAGCATTGTCATAAAAACAAAAGATAATACTATTCATTAAATATCCTGTTTTTTTCAATTTTTTTAAGTGTCCTTTGATTGCATCCACTTATATTTTGAATAGTTTCTATTTTCTGATGATATATATATATACACACACACACACACATATATATATACACACACACACACATATATATATATATATACACACACATATATATATATATATACATACACACACACATATATATATATATATACATATATACATATACAGACATATATATATACATATATATAAATATACAGACATATATATACATATATATAAATATACAGACATATATATATATACATATATATAAATATACAGACATATATATATATATATATATAAATATACAGACATATATATATAAATATACAGACATATATATATATAAATATACACAGACATATATATATAAATATACACAGACATATATATATAAATATACACAGACATATATATATATATACATATATATAAATATACAGACATATATATATATACATATATATAAATATACACAGACATATATATATATATACATATATATAAATATACACAGACATATATATATATATACATATATATAAATATACACAGACATATATATATATACATATATATAAATATACAGACATATATATATATACATATATATAAATATACACAGACATATATATATATACATATATATAAATATACACAGACATATATATATATACATATATATAAATATACACAGACATATATATATATACATATATATATAAATATACACAGACATATATATATATACATATATATAAATATACACAGACATATATATATATACATATATATAAATATACACAGACATATAGATATATACATATATATAAATATACACAGACATATATATATATACATATATATAAATATACACAGACATATAGATATATACATATATATAAATATACACAGACATATATATATACATATATATAAATATACACAGTTTATAATAAACAGTATTAAATAACATTTACCGGCCTGAATGTCCGAGAAATTTTCATAGAAAATATTATTATAAAACAGAGCATTTGCTTAAATACTTGTATCTATAAAAAGAACGTTAAACATAATATAAATGTCTTTAAATAAATTGTCGGACAATGTCCAATTCTAAAATA
>CAXIWW010000914.1:0-16760 GCA_964036315.1 Acanthosepion esculentum | reverse complement strand
CTATTGTTGTAGAGTAAGAAAAGAATATTTCATGTCTTTCCAAGATCATTACTCTGATAAAATGCAACAAAAAAACAAAACAAAAAAAAAACAAGAAAATCTAGTCAAAATTAATAAGGCAAAACTTACTTTTAAGAAATTCAGACATTTTAATTGGTATGTTCTCTTTTGTAGCTAGTTCTAAATTTAAGTGACAATGATTCAAACAAGTCAGTGTGAAAATATTTGCCAAGTACTGAAAAGAACACAAGTTCTCCCAGTACACAAATGCAAAATGTTGATAATGTACTTTTTTGACTATAGCATAGTGTAGCTGTCATTTCTTCTCAAGGCTCCCACCATCCACCCAGCATTGAATGCCATAATTATGTTGTCCTTTACCAACCATTCATTTATGAAGTACTCAAGCAAGGTTATACAAACAAGGATATGGATATTAGTTCAAACTCATAAAACATTTCAGACTATATTTTATGGTAGTCATTTTGATCTATGCTTTAACAGTTTCTGAGGTTTTGTAGATTATTGCCTTAACTAGTATTTAGGTAAGTAGATATTTACATCTCACAGTATTCATAGATTTTACAATCCCCCAAACTGATCAAAAGAAGAAAAACTTAAAATCATGATTTTGTTCTTGATTCTTATTTCTTTCATTTTAATTTTAGTTGCTTTTCAGCTATTAGTAAACAGCACATATTGGAAATAATAGATAAGATCTTAGCAAAACTCACTTTCCTCATTTCGATACCAGCTGTGCTACTAATTAAACTACAAAGACTCTTCAATTAGAAAAAGATCAATCCTAATGATTTAAACTCACTCTTCATTTTCTGTAATTACTTGGCTCTATATTTGTCTTTGCATACACTAGTAATATTAGTAATAATAATATTGTCATCTAATAAAAAATAAAATCACAAAGTTGAAAGAATGTTTTATGCCAAACATCGAAACAAGAAAGGACTTCCAGCCTTAAAAATCAGCATTCAAAACCTTGGCTTTTAAATAATTGAAAATACTGACCATTGGTGTCAGTAAGCACTAAACAACTATTTCAGCCATGAAGCAGATCCATGCACATTTATACATAATGAAACTATTTAATGAACTATCTTATCCACTGGAATGTCATAAACATAGAAATATATACATTTTTCAAAAAATAAAAACACCAAAACACATTTATCACATACATATAGAGAAGGATTGCTAAAGGCCATCAAGAAACCCATTTAAGTTAAATTTTAATAACATTAGTTCAGTGATGGAAACAGAAAATAATTTAAAAGTAACTTAAATAAAAAATTTTTAAAAATGAATGTCATATTTATCTTATTTTCAGATTTAACTTCTACATTTAAAAAATAAATGTGTGCCACAATAAAAGCAAATGACACAAAGAGTGAAAATGTAATGATTTATAAAATCACTAAATATACATTGAACATACAAGTATAGATAAAATTTAGAATTTCTTTCTGTTTGGTTAAAGGTATTTTGGTGTAAAGCTAAATAAAATGCTATGTTTTAGAAAGGAAAACACTTTTAGAATCATAAAATTCCTATAAACTTATCATTGGATAGAATCAATATCTAGATCCTTTTTTCTGCAAATTTTAAACATTACTCTTATCTAATCAAGAAAGCTTGATAAAGAAATAAAACTAAAAAAAAAAATTTAAATTAGCTGAATTTTTCAAAAGGAAGAAGCTGTATTCTGACATTTAAATACACTTAATCATCAAACCATCCAAAAATAGTTAACACTTTTATTTGGATTATAAAAAATTAGTCACATATGCATCTTAATAAAAATATAGCATGGTATCAATTCATATTTTGTATCTTCAAATTCATTCAATTTTTTTTTATACTTCAATTTTTGTTAACACTGTAGACTCACCTGTGGAGTGCAAATCTAAATCTTCAGCCTACTAGGTCTTTATATCCCCACTAAATGTTTATTCTTTGCATTCAACCACATCTTCAGACAATTTATATTTTTTGAATCCTGGCCCAAAATTATAGAATTTATATAGTAAATGATAATTCTCAAAATTTGAGACTAGGAATGAAAACACAGTTTAAGAAGCATCAAGAACACAGGCTTACAGGAAATAAAAGAATTTGGCATTGTGCTGTCACAGCTCTAAGTGACACCTGGGGTTATAGAATTAGTAGGCCTGGAGTTAACAACATAATATATTTCAATTGCAACATTACAATGCAATCTTTCAATATATTTTTTAAAAAACTTTTAGCAACAGCATACCAACCAAATCTGAACAGATATCAGAATTATTTATCCTTTCAGCACTTCCTCAAATATGCATATAAATACACTGGTTATATATCCACATATAAATCCATTATATTATTATATACATTATATCAGTACATATACATACACACACATTATAGACATGCAATATAAGTAGGTTCATCAATCAGTCAGCCGCCTAATGATGAAAAAGCACTTATTTTCACAAGTATTTATTTTTCAACATTTTTCAACTTCCTAGTTAATGCACTTAATTCAATGGTAAATATTAATCAAGTGAAAAATAGAGATTGACATTAGTTAATTTACAAACTAAAAAATATATAAATGTGTACAGAACCTCAAAATACATGTACTGACTTCAAACAAGTTACTGTATTTTATGATATAAAGGATACATAGCCATTTAGATGGGCCACATTTCAACTTGACATATTTATGAAAAAGGTTTTCACTGTTTTAAAAATCTATCAATGCATTACAAAAAGTACTTTATATTTTCTGAGTTATAGCAGAAAATATTCATCCTCATTACCAATCCCTTAACTCATCAATTGTTCCTTAGAAGAAACTCACTTTGATTCTTCTTCCTCATGATCTTTTCAGTGAGCTTTCAGATAGCTTGGTGGCATCTATATCCTCTCCAAGCTCTGCACTATCAGCCAAAGGTCATGGAATATGGTGTTGGTCCACTCAGTCCATACACTAGGCCCATAAGTTTTGAATTTAGAGTTCTCCTAGGCTAGTTACCACCCAAGGCTGTAGGACCTAGTCTGTCCTGCTATTTACCTATAGCTGGAGAGTGGAGAAGAGATGAATTCATATCTTTCTCAAGAGTATTAGTGAATGTAATAAACTCAACTGGAATTCAAACTCAGTTTTCTGATTCCTCGATCTGAGCCACCATCCATTACTCCACTGTTCCTTCATAATATTACTGTATATAAAAAGCAAGCTATGAGAACAGCTGAAATTAAAGCAAGAAATCACAATATAAACACACCTATCCCTTCAGTCATTCTTCTTCTGTCTCTCTTCATATGAATATATTTTACCATGGCCTGAGAAGCAGAACATTTGTTCTGCTTCTCAGGCTAGTGTTTTGCCATTACCAGTATTTTCTTTCAGTTACATCTGCTTAGTGGTTTCCTACTGGGCAATATTTAGTTATGATGGATCAACTGAATCCAAAATAGGTGCTAGTTCTTTGTCATGGTAATTCCCTTTTAAAATACGAGTAGTAGTAGTAGTAGTAATCATAATGTCATTTGAGTAAATAAAATTATGGAGTCAGGTTAGGTAGAAGTGACAATCTGAGGTAAAACAATAGTGTATAGTAGTTTGCATTAGGGATAAAATGAGTCTATAGATGTCTCAAAACACAGGTGAATATTTAATTATTGTTTTGGAAAAAAACATGCATCTTATATGCCATCAAATACAGTAAATAAGTCTACTCTAGACAAACCTCCATATTAATCCATTAATGCCCATTGTCCCATTTTTTGGGACAGAGTGTATTAATGGGTTAGAGGTAGAAAGCCGGTTTTTATTTTATTTTTTATAATTAATACTAACTTTTATGGTAGGTATCAAGGAGTTAAATACCTCAGGAGAATATAGGTTTTAACAATAATTATATAATAAGTACTCATTTTTAAATATTCCAAGTGAAAATTATTTTTTCTGTTAATTATCTATTTTGCAAACTTTGCATTTTAATTGTATAAAAAGATGTGCAATGTGCCATTTTGTTTTTTGTTTAAATACATGCATGGCCTATGTACAGTCATTTGACTGACTAGTATTTAAAGACTACCAAAATACTAAAGTAAAACTTTAAAAAATATAAAATAATTTGTGCTTTCAATCAAATAGATATAAGTAAAACTGGATAAACAGAAAGAGATTAATTTATTGAGTTATATTCAATTTGACATAAACATAAGTTAACAAAAACTCAAGTGGAACAAGTCAACTTCACCCAAGCTCAAGTCTGGTAATCTTGTAAGAGAAGAACCAAAAGAAACAGCCCACTCATGTTTAAACATTCTACTCAGATGTTCAGCAAATGAAAAATATTCACATTGTAAAGAGTGTTTGATGCTTCAAGCTATGACATCACTTCAAAGGCCTTTTGAAATGTTTCATCTGACACCTAAAAAGAAACTGGGGGAATACTATTGTCTAAAACAAAGATGGCTTTTATATATTGCTGAAAAGAAAATTTGAATTCTGCTTAAGGTTATTACTCCTTTAAAGTATGATTATAATAACAATTGTCTTCATTCATGTCATTATCATATTAACTAACCATTCTTGTTATAAATACTATAATTACATTTATCAATATTATTATAAGTACTTGTATAATACCCATAAAAATGATGTGATTCTCTACATATTATCATTATGCTGAGGATCAAAGAGTTACTCTTTGGTTGTCTGCTGAGATAAAAGTGTACTCACTATTCTTCTATTCTGTCATATTCCTGTATTCTAGGGTAAGACACTGGCACCTGATTTCTGTATTTGAACAGTTTGTGGCCTGTAATGTGGTGACACTAGTCCTAAAGATTCCAACTCTGCAGAAGCATGTTCCTCATTGCACCATCAAGGGAGATTCAAAGAAATCTATTGCTAGCATGATACTGGTCATGGGAACTGGAGAACATTTGTCCTTTCTCACACATATACACATGAGCACACCCCCAACCATATCATACACATTAAGCTACTCAGATTTTAAATTTGTTTTCATGGTGAGATGAATAAATACAAGGATTAGAGTGTTGTATCTGAAAACTTTATAAAAGATGTTATAATATATATTTTAATCATAGTATGTTTAGGCAGCAGTCTTTTATGTAAACATGTCCTATTAAATTAATTTTCAAGCTTTGGACTGTTAACATAAATGCTCCATTGGCTATTTCTCAACCTTCTAACTTTTATCCTTGAAAATGACCAAACATAGTAGAAAGAACATAAAATATACAATTTCAACAGGTTCCTTCAAATTCTTTTTTCCTGACATCAAGTAACTTATACCAGATGAAACTCCTAAAAAGGCTTAACAGTCTGTTCTATTTAAGAGAGCACATACATACATATATAGTTGAAAGCATGGATGAAAATTCAACAGCATGATTGAATAAGGAATATGTAGCAAATCTTTAGGACATGTTTCACAATTTTTGCTCTAAAATTTCTGATGAAATGAAATAAATAATGAAATATATCACATTTATGATTTCCTACTTCTTCCTTATTCAAATATATATATATATATATATATATAGAGAGAGAGAGATTGCAACAGACATATACATATTGCATTTTTATATATATATATTTGCATTTTTTTATATTGCATTTTTATATATATATGTGTGTGTGTGTGTGTGTGTATGAATTATCATTAACAGTAGAATACATTAAGTTATAAGTTAGTCTGTAATTTAAAAAAATAAGACAGAAAAGATATTTTAATTCTTTAAAAAAGTCATTACAACTTTAGATTGGATGTAATTTGCCTGCTTTGTATTCTCTACTTAAAAGGCAAATAAGTACTTCAGAATTTCTAAAAGTCTTCATCATAACCATTATTTTAATTTTTGCTTCTATTATTTTCATAAATAGTATTAATTTATGCATCAAACATTAGTTTTGAATGTTCAAATGTAGCATTAGGTATCAAATTTGTTTACCTTCCATCCATCACAGAAATTTATTAATTTCTGATTCCTTATGTCATTTATTTTTAATTTTATCTTCTGAGGAATAACCTGCCAAAAATGACAAAGATAATTTGACAACTACACATCACAATGGATAAGAACTTCAGTCAAGTTGGTAGTAGGTAGAATATACAAATTTCCAATACCGTTAAACAAGTAGGCCACAACTCAAGATCTTTTGTGTGTGTGTGTGTGTGTGTAAGGGAGTAGCTATATCAGTAAGTCTGTAGCCTAATAAACAAAAAATCATTTATTTTATGCAACAAAAATAATTTTCAAAGTAGCTGTGAGAAATCTATTATTTTTGTTATTTTGATTAATATATCTATATTAAGTATATATTTATTTGTGCCATATAAACATGTTTATAGTATTTACATTATGATCATATTACTATAGTGGTTTTATAACTGAAAAATAATCCCTTCCCACCTACGGACAATCGGTTTTAATGGAGCATCCCTCCCCACTATTAGTCCGTTGATGAGAGGTTTGTCTGTATTATATGTATAGTCAATAAATTAATAAAGATTCCAATAACTTATCTTTCAACCAAATTCAAATTTTTCCAGATAAACCATTCATCAGGGTCAGATAAATTTAATAAGTGGCATGTCTGTGAAAGATAAGTTATTTGAATGTTTATTAATTTACTGACTATTGTCACTTTAGTTCTCTATAGTGCACTCCCTTGCCCAAAACTCTGCTTGCTTTGAAATGCATTAAATCCTCATAATTTTATGTATTTCAATAGCTGTTATTGATATAGATGATGGATGTGTGTTTGTTTATATATATATATATATATATATATATATATATATATATATATATATATATATATATATATATTATTTATTTATTTATTTATTTATTATAATTTTATCATATAGACAAAACCATTTTACTCACTATATGTATATAAAAATACATGACAAACTGGAAAGGTTCTTATGTGATGCATTTCATCTGACTGGGCTTTGCTGATGTTGCCACATCTACCCATGTGCATGAAATGAGAGATGGAGGTAGTTTGTAAATTTTTGAAAGAAATTTTTTTTTCTCAATCTGGCCAAATTCATCTGTATTCTTTTTCTCTCCATCACCTTTGTCCCTGACTATCTCACACTATGAAAATATAAAATCTACCAAGATTGCTGATATATTGTAAGTGCTTGGTAGATTTTATATTACCACAAAATTTTGCCAATTCATTCTTCATTGTATTTAATACATTAAAATGATTATTCAAATAATTCAAGTAAAAGTAACATGTAGAACAGATGCAACAACTTGTTTATGATATAAAGAAACAAAGCAGCCATGATTGCATAATTGAGAGAGACGTATTTACTTGACCTTAACTGATTTGGTAAAGATATGGATCACAAGATCAATCCAAGGTACATTTTTAAAATCAAACTTTATTCTTCACTAACGTTTTTAATACATTAAGATTATATTATCTCTTTATACTTTTGTCTGACATTTTTTAAGATCAGATCTGCTCCACCTGATAAAATTAAAGGAACTCAATATCTCATTGGGAATTTCAACATAATTTCTGAGCTGCTCTTCTAAGCTCCTCAATACCTCCAAACAGAATTACTGCAACTCTAAGTGATCAAAAAATAATTCTCTTCCCAAGTATCTTATATATTTCATATATAAACTGTGTATATAAGAAAATTTGACACAATGCCAAAATTTGAAAGAAAAGGAGAATGGTAGTTATCACACTACCTAAATTAGCTAATTACAATTATTGAAACAGTTACACACTACTATTCCTTTAAGCAAGATACCACAATTCCATTGAACAGCAATACACACACCATAATATCACAGCTTACTGATTAAATCTCAATTACTTAAAGATGTACCAATTAAATTACACACACACACACACACATATAATATATTAAATAGTTATGACAAATTGGAAAAAAGTTTTTGTGATGTGTTTCATCTGTCAGGATTTCATCGGACTGAGCTTTATTGATGTTGCCACATATATAAATGCACATGAAATTTTGAAACTACCTTTCTTTCATGCATCTTTCATTGAAAATAGCCAACAAGGAAGATTTGATTAATCTTTTATTGTGTTTTCCCAACAATCTAACATCTTTCCATTTTTCAGGGGTTAAGGAATATAGGAATTGTCCATAATTATAACTGTTCTGAGCACTTACACTATTTAGTAGAGGAGATGGAATGTTAAAAGTGTTCTAAAAATAGAAGCCTTGCCCTAGTCAACTGGCCACTCACAACACATGACCACCACGAAGCACACAAAGTGCTTGAAGTCAACACAGTAATATAGCAACCACAGACAGAATTTTACCATCCAAAACACATCCTTGATAATAGCTAGAGAAATACCTGAAAGCACTCAGAACAATTAATTATAACTATGGACACTTGCTGTATTCCTTAACCCCTGAAAAATGGAAAAATGTTAGATTGCTGGAAAAAACTTAAAAGATTAATTAAATCTTCCTTGTCAGCCGTTTTCAATGAAAGAAATATATATATATATATAAAAGCATACCTTTTTGGATATGCTGAGAAATTTTCAGCACACTCCTTCACATATCTGTGTGTCACACACATGCACATTATATATATATATATATATATATATATATATATATATAGTGTGTGTATGTGCATGATTTAAATTTGGCTGAGAATTCAACAGAATAATGAATATATGACAATTTGGAAAAAACTTTTTATCAGAAAAATCATTTTTATTTCAACTGAATCTATACTATCGTGGAAGAACGTGATTTATGTTAAGCATATGAACACTTGATACTTTTTTTAAATTAAATTTCATTAAATCTCCAAATTGAATCTGATGTAAAAAAAAAAAAAAATCAATAGTGCAAATCATGTTCTGTCACTAGAGTGTAGATTTAGTTGAAATAAAATGTTTTTCTAATGAAGCTGTTTGATCAGTGAAACATGTCAGCATAAAATATCTTCCAAATTGTCAGATATATATATATATATATATATATATATATATATATATATATATATACACACACACACACACACACACACGTATATATTATAATAAACAAATAATTAATACAGTGAACAACAGGATTTCTAACTCATAGTCTTCAGAATAGTTAAAGTTGTCAATAGGATAAAGCAATAGATAAAACCAATAAAAACACAAATGAATATAAAATTGCAACTACAAGTTTCATACCAGAACTCCAATCATAAGACATTAAATATAGTAATGAAGTCAGCTTTATTCAGTAGTCGGAGGTAGGTTATATAACTGATACTGGTTTTCATGTCTGCACTTAATCAATGTTTCTTCCTCAGAGAATAATATTTAATGTATCTTACTAGCACAAATTACATCTTTTTAACTTCCTGTGAAAGTAAATACCTTTTTTAAAATTTCCACTTCACCTCAAACATTCATCCATATTTGCCCTTTTGTTCCCATATGTATTTTAACAATGTTGTACTGTTTATGTAGTGATAGCGCTGAGGTTTATAAATCAGTTATTAACTTGTGCTTAAAGTTAAGCTAATTTTTAATCATGGAGGATACTGAATTATACAGAGATGAGAGTCTTCAGAAAGTGTAAAATGTAGAAAAATAACATCATCAAGAAAAGGTTATAAAATTTCTCCAAGATTTAGGCATTAGTATCTGAATTGAAAGAAGTGAATTTCTTGGACCTTAAGACACAATAATAAAGTCTATCAGCCACTCAGAAAGAAAGGTAATAACTTAGAATTCTAATCCATCATTTAATTATAGAAGTAAAGAAAATTATCCTTTGAATACTGGATGCTTAGCACAGAAACCTATTAAGAAGATAAATGACAGGCTAGATATGGTGTATACTGACGCTACCAAAGGACTTTGCAAGCAGAGATTTTTCAAGTTATAAGACCTGCTTTTGTATGAAGTGCTATGAAAACAACACAATACTGTCAAAATATATGTAGCAACAAAAGGGAAAATGTGTACTAACACTTGAGGTGAAGTGCAAATTTGTAAAAAACAAAAAAGTATTTACTTGCATAGAATATTCCAAAAATGTAATTTGTGCTTGCAAGAGAAATGGAATATTGTATTCTCTAAGCAGAGTAATTGTTGAATAGAAGATCAGAGAAAGGAAGTTGTGAAAAGCTATGATCACCTGAAAGGACTTGGCCAATAAAAATATATATATGATAGCTATCACCTCATGTTTTGTTGATGACCATCACAAAATATCATTGTAAAACTTAGCTGTTCTTTAAAAGAATATAGTGCTTTCAATTGTACAAACTTTGAAAACTTCTAGCACACAGTTGACATACATGAGACACATCTATTTTGTTGTTGTAAGGTATATTTTCATGAATGTTTGCATCTTTTCAGTCCACCAGCTGAATTGCATGCTTTTTGAGAAATATGACATGAATTGTTAGTATTTAATGTCATTTCATAGTTAGTTGATGCTCTGGTAAGATGAGTTTGTATATGACTCAATTTTTTTGCTTTATTCAAGCAAAGCATACCACAAATATTACAGGTGAGGTCATGCCTGTTACCTATATGGCCCAGAACTAACACAACATGACCTTTTTGGACATTTCCATTCAGTTTTTCTCTTGCAATCCAAGAACTGTTGAAAACAGTATTTCCATGAGGAATCTTTTACCAAGTGGTACAATAATTTGCATGTAATGCCTGGTCATATATATATATATATATATATATATATATATATATAATTTCCAAGAGGATAAAATCCAGGTAGAGCTCTATGTACAAGCCAGACCAAGAATATAATATAAAAGGCTCAAACACTAATATTTCAAAGTTATAATTTATTACATTGGAATTGTAATCACAATCCAATTCATCAGACCTACAAATTCAAAAAGAAAACAGAAAATATATATCCAGGTTTAAAAGAACAAAATTTCAGTGAAAGTGTATGTGTGTGAGTGAGAAGGAAAATGTATGAAAGCTCTAGAGAGAGGAGTAATGAAAGAAGAAGAACAGGAAAGGGCCTAAGGTGAGAATGAGGAATGCAGTTTTAAAGAGAGAAGTTAAATAACAATTTTAAGGAGTGAGATACAAATAAATATGAGTTATTATCACTTACATAAATCAACTACTGATTCATTGAACTAAATTAAAGAACTAGACACCAGAAAAGTATGGATATATTTGTGGTGACATTAGACACAATAAATGAGGAAAATTATTATACAATCCAAAACTTATGTATAAATGAAAGGAGAAGGTGAGAGAAAAGAAGAGAGAGACACAAGGAAAAAAAGGTTGGGAGGAAAAGAAAGAAAGAAGGAAAGAGAAAGGCCAAATGAAAACAAGGGCATTTATAAGAGAAATGATGTGCAATCAAGAACAATTTGAAAAAGCACGTAATTTTCCCCTACAGATTACAAATTTAACATAAACATATAAAAATATTTAATCCAGTTGGATTGTAAGAATATTTTCCTTTTTGAAATAATGATCTAGTGATACAAGTCTTATAAAACCATAACTGAAGGGAGAAGTGGATTCATACCTTTCTCAAGGGTATTGTGCGTAAATGAATACCATGAACCCAACTATATCTGGAACTCGGCTTCTCAATTAACAATTCCAAGCCATTATCCATTACACCACCTGCTCATCCAAGCTTACAGCAGCACCTGGTATTCCCAAGCAGTCACCAGTAGATGTACTAACCCTGGCTTGACATTGTTTAACTTCAGTGATCGTACGAGAACCAATGTTTCAACATGATGTGGCCAGTCTTGAGCATTAATTTTTTTATTATTTTATCTTTTTATTGATAATATGCATGAAAAAGACTAACATACAACATGTGCTTACACATTGTGTTAAAATACAATTTATGACTTATCAATTCTACTGATTTTTGTCAAATTTTGCAACCAAGTTCAGTCACTAAAAGATTAATAAGCTGACTGTATAAATAACTTACAGATTTCTTAACAGAAAAGGAATAAACTGGAAACAATTTTTATGGCTTGTTCATATAGTCAATATTCTAAAGTATAGTACTGTGATAGGAAGTCAAAAGTTAATACTGAATATTCTCAATGGTTTGGATTTCACCCTAGATCAAGAAAAACATTTTCACTTTTTTTTATGACTCAACATTGAGCAAGAAATGGTCATGCATTGGTGTTCAAACTGTTCAATCTTACTAGATGCTTTCTGAATATGTGACTGCTAAAGTTGGCACTGCCTAACAAATATCAATATTCGACTGATTAACTCTGAAGCTTCACCGAGAAAGTTTATGTGAAAATGATAGCTACCATATTCATTTGTATATATTGTAAGAAATAGAGGAGGGTGAATCATTATACACAAAAGTAATATCTTTGCCTTTTATTTATTTATTTTATTTATTGATTTATCTTTTGTATCAATAGTGTAACAGTTATGTACAAAGGATGGTTGATGAAAAGTTCTCAGCCCAACTCACTTTTCAAAATCAAAATTTTAATGACTAAACCTCAAGAAACTGATTGTGGAAAGCTAAGAACTTTTCAGTATATTCTGTATGATGATTCTACTTTTATGCAGTCCTTCTAAAAATTAAGCAACCTCTATGCAGGAAATAGCACCCACATATACCTCACACATAATGGTAGGACATTAGCTAGATGAAGACATCATTGCCATCATGTTGGAGGTATTTCCACTGCACCCTGTATGTATAAGAAAAACATAACACAGGAGTTACATTCAAATTATACTTGGCAGCAAAAAGGTTAATAAAGCCTACCCATGATATTATGTGTTACATAATCAGCCAGTGTAGAAATAAAATATATTCAAGTGTTTTACCTACTAAAATAATGTAGCCTTAAAGTATTATAAAGTTTTACCCTAAAAATTTTAGTTAAAAAAAGAATATCTCTAAGCATAACTTATTAAATCATTTGCTAATTTTGTAATACTTTTCCAGATAAAAAAAGTGCACAAGTTAAAATTAAAAAACAGCAAAGTTAAAGATACTACAATCAATTAGAATTACTAAGTCATGCCAATACATTATTAAACAGTTACAGCTATGTTTTCTCATTACCGCAGATAATCATTTCATGATGAAAGTAATTTTTAAATACCGCTTGGTCTTATTGTTTTTTTCTTTGTGACAAAATAGACTTTCCTTTTAATATTTTTAATATCATATAATTCTGTTTGTTATTCCATTAGTAAGTTAGCATGTATCTTACACCCTGTCATTCAGTCAGTCAATTAAGTGCCATACATGATACACCTTTCGGTGATCATTTTTTTTTTCAGCATTTCACCCCAAGCAAGGTGGGAGTGCCACTAGCACACAGGGGGTTACAGAGAATGAAAGTGAGAGAAAAGACTGGGTATGGGGGTGGGTGAGGAAAGGATAAAAGATGAAAGGTGTTCAAGACAACAGATGATGACAATTGAAGCTGCATTTAAACTTTTGAAGACTGTAGTTATCAGGGAAGCAAGTAAGAGGAAAGGAGTTCCACAGTCAGGGAGTGCAAGAAAAAAAAACTGTTGGAGTAGAAATGGTGGTTACATTTAACTATTTCAACAGTAAAAGGGTGGGACCTAGATGCCAATCTAGTAGCTCGCTTAAATTGAATCAGGGTACCAGTGAAAATAGCTTGTCAGTTCAATTGCCATGAAAATATTTGTAGAAAAGACAGAGGGAAGCCACATCACATCTGTGAGAAAGTGACTGAAGTCAAGATGCCAGGTCAGGATTGATTACATTGCAGATCCTTCTTTGAATTTTGTTGAGATCCTTGAAATGAACAGCAGGGGCACCAGACCATATATGGCAACAGTATTCAATGCATTGGTGAATGGCAAATTTGTAGATGTGAAGGATGGACTATAATGAGAAAAACCTTCTGACATGATACAGAGAACCAGCTTTCCTTGCAGTAGATGCTACTCAACCCATAAATGGGAGGAGGGAGAAGAGATAGATTCATACCTTTTCCAAGAGTATTTGCATGTAAGTATGTAATGAATCTAACTGGAATTTGAACTCGGCTCTCTGATTTTTCATGCTAAGCCTTTATCCATTACACCACACTGTACATCCTGCCATTACCTTAGATAAATAGTAGACCATTCCATTTTGATTATGAGGAAAGATGAAAGGAAAAGATAAATCAGAGATGCTGTTCAGTTTTAGTGAGAAAAAAATAGAGAAAGAAAAGGTAAAATAAAGGAGGCAATAATGCTTTCATGCATTAATAATTTGCTTCAGTGAAATGACATACCTTGTCAATTTTAAATCTTTTCATAAGTACCTTCTTACTTTTTTATATAGTGACCTGCATTTATACTTTTGATTGTTATTACAAAAGGTGAATTTTCACACATATTTTATAGTTGTGGAACACGCAAGGAGCTTATTTAATCATGAAATTAAGAATTATAATCCATCATAAAATTCAAATACTGCTAGTTTTATAGAAACAGAAATGACACTTACACTTAAAATTAGAAAGAGATAATTAAAATTTACAGGGCACATAATGAGGAAAGAGAGCTTTCAGAATTTGATACCTACAAGATACACTGAAGGCAAGAGAGAGAGAGAGGGGGGGAAGTAGTGAATAACTTACCTAACAAACTTGTGTAAATGGTTGGCAGAAAAGGGATTAGGAGAGATAGTAAAAGACAAACCTTACTAAAAGCTACAAAGAACAGTAAGTTTTAGAGAGCGATGATTGCCCACATCCTGAAAGATCACAGCACATAGATGAAACTTGTGTAATTTTTTATAACGTATTTTACAATATACTACTAAGATATATTGTGCCCGCAGTTATTATTCTTATGATAGGTTGGTTCTTTACAGATACTTTAAAATTATAGTTTCTATTTTATCATTGCTTTCTATCATATAGTTTGTTTTTTATTCCTGCAGACTCTTCTACAGAGCTTAGAGCTGCCACTGCACAAGTAAAGTTTTTTTTTTACAAACCAGTGTTGTGAGTCCAAAGTCAAAGTTGAACTTCTTTACAAAGTTAAAGGTTTCCAACTACCCTGCTTTATACCAATATCTGGGTAGAAAATGTATTCATGCTTCCCCTGAGGGCATTAGTGCAGAGTGAATGCAAACTATCCCATTAACTGTGAGTTAACTCATATCCCCACTTATAATTATTACTTTGTATTATTACATTTTTTATTTTATTTTTAGAATTACAGGCAACTGTTGATGAATAAATTTATAGTTACAACAGCAATGATGTCATGGTTACAGCTGAAATGATTGCATGGTAACTGTGACTGTTTATCAATTTAATCATTGTATGGCAACTTTTGTTATGAATTAGCTATTGGTCTATAGCTACCCTAGTTATAAATTTATTACTTTAGCCTTCACAATCATCATAAATCTTAATTTTTAAAACTTGTCAATACTATGACTTAATATTTGTTGAGAGTTAGGCTTATATGATAAGGTGCTGAAAAGTTAACAGCCTAACCTATTTCTCTAAATCTGATTAAATTACCAAATATCAGAATTTTGGGGGTTCAGGCCAAATACTTTTCAGTAAAGTTTAATTCTGCTAAGAGAGAAACTGTAAGAATTACATTTTTTTGTCTTAAGCTAACTGAATTTCTCAGCTGAAACTTTTTCATCTCTATATTAATAGTTTAGTATCTATCTACCTATATTCATAGGAAAGATATGTATCATACTCCAAAAGAAAAACATTCAAGCTTTACCCACTTTAAAAGATCAAAGGGGTAAAGGAGTAATGAAACTGAAAACAACAAGCCTGTATATTTTTCACCTCCTCCTCCTTTAACCAGCTTTTCTTTTTATTTTCCACTAGCTTTCTTACTTACTCTCTACTTTTCCTCCTTTTTCCCTTTCCCTCATCCTTTCTAGTTCTGTTGTTATGTGGAAATAAAGAGATAGACAGTTGAGACATATATATATATATATATATATATATATATATATATATATATATATATATATATATATATATATATATATCTGCTTCAATAACCCATTTCACAGAATTATGGCTGAAGTACCAGGAGGAAATGGCATTCTGATCCTAGATAGAAGTGCTGATCCATATGTAAATAATGTTACCATTTTTTTATGGGTTCTATGTTAGTTACTCTAATAATTTTTCTGCCACCTCATTTTGTCACATTTTATTCCAATACACAAAACATTTTTACATTTATTGTACAAACACGAAACAAGCAGAAACAGATAATGGTGAAATTTTTACTCTGTAGAATAAGAGATATGAGTGCAAATCATGTTAGTGCTTTTTATTTCTGCTGTTTACTTAATAGTCTTTTTTATATAAGAGCCACTCAAGTTAGAGGGTTATTGAGTAAGAAGCACAGTTTACAGGGATATGTGGGGAAGATAACCGTTGACTTGAACAAGTGAAGATTGTAGTGATCAGGGAAGCATCCTCTTTGGAGTCAGTTTCACAAAGCAGCATTTAATAGGAAGAATCTGTTTAAGTGGAACTACACCTCACCAATGGAATACAAAGGGAATGAGGGTGGTTTGCTACAAGGTGCATGGCACGGTGGGTCTTAGATATGAAGGTTAGAAATGGTTGAACTAAGGAATGCAGTTTTTCTGAACACTTTTGGATAATAATGTAACAAAAACAACAAAATAAGATGAAAGAAAACTTAATAAAAAAATTAAGTATAAAGA
>CAXIWW010000913.1:0-12500 GCA_964036315.1 Acanthosepion esculentum | reverse complement strand
TTCACAATGTAGGATATTTAAGAATAATAGTAATAAAAACAATGTCATTGAGAAACTGAATGAGATTGGCTGAGCTATGTGTCTAGACCCGTCGAACTCAAGAAATTTTAAAATTCAGCTTCCTTTAGAGAAAATGGAAACAAGAAGAAATATAAAAAAGACAACATGGATCAGAGATTAGAGTAAGATATCTTTTTAATGATTTCACTCCAAGTAATATATTGGTTGAGAAGATAATGGCTTGTCAACTGTTAAAACTTGCCAACGTCTAGTTTAAAACTTTGTAAATACCTTCAACTGCTATAAAGATTTTACCATCGTGACATTTAATGTGAGAGCACTCATGAAAAAAGAAAAGCAGAAATTGATGTACGTTGTCTCCAAGAAACCAAAATCAAATATTAATATTGGAGTTAGATAACTCAAACTTTGGAAACAGTAAATACCAGTTGGAAGAATAACATCTGAAGACGTTGGATAAATAATCAGTTTACACATTGGAAGAACTCTCAATAGGATTCCAACATTTCCCGTAAAAGATTTGAAGAGTCTGGAGGACCTGCAGCACTTTTGTGAGTTACCAAAGGATGGGAGGAGGTGGTGTTGATTTTATAAGTTATTTACAAACTTGCTGAAGATGAGAAATCACACTGATTTGCAATGTGTCTTCAAGTCGAAAGATCTCTCATGATTATATTTACTTGATGTCTCCACTAAAGCAGGATGTGACGCAAGGTCCTTTTTATGTGGGTGTGCCAATACGCATGCGTATGCGTATAGGTCAAGGACAAAAAATGGCTAGAAATCACGACCACTGTCACGCTGGTATAGATATTACACCAACCCCAACTCTCTTATGGCAATAAAGAAGGTGCTCTCGCAAGATTGGAATCCTTGGGACCAAGTGCTTTCTTCCATCCCAAATAAGGAGAGAACAGATACTACACTTTCATCCCGGCCATGATGATATTCAGACATGCTGATGCATTCTTTTGTGTTTTTAAAAGCTTATTGAAAATGTTAATTTTGAAATTGAATGCTTATTTACAGTGTGTTGCTGTGTAAAGACATATATTTCCTTGTGTAGTTGCTATGGTAAAAAAAAATAATTTTAAATTAGTAGGAAAATATAGAATAACAATGGTTGCTTTGCTAAATAAAATTAATATTGTTTCTATTCATGCATTCTGAAATATAAAATTAATTATGGCCTCTCACGAAATAAGATGCTTGGTTAATTTTTAGCCGCATATCGAGCTCTATTTAATCTAAATATTTTTGAATGCAATTTATAACCCCAATTAAATATTTTTAGTGCAATTTATAACCCCAATTAAATATTTTTGAATGCAATTTATAACCCCAATTAAATATTTTTAGTCCAATTTATAACCCCAATTAAATATTTTTAGTGCAATTTATAACCCCAATTAAATATTTTTAGTGCAATTTATAACCCCAATTAAATATTTTTGAATGCAATTTATAACCCCAATTAAATATTTTTAGTCCAATTTATAACCCCAATTAAATATTTTTAATGCAATTAATAACCCCAATTATTTTTTAATGCAATTTATAACCCCAATTAAATATTTTTGAATGCAATTTATAACTCCAATTAAATATTTTTAATGCAATTTGATGCCTTCAACTGCAGATAAAATTTGTTGTTGGTAATTTTTTTATATAAAAATATATTGCTAGTATTTTTACAATAAAAATAATTTTTTATATGTATTTTTATACTTTCATTTGTTTGGGGGTTAACTATTTGCCCATAGCTTGGTCCTTTACAGATTGCTACCACCCCGGGACCTGTAAATAACAATAATTAAGAGATGGTTCTACACTCGTCAAAACTTCCAATCTTATTTCTTCTACTTTTTAGTAAAGAAACGTAATAATTTATCCAAAGTGCTTAGAAGAAGTACTAGCATATTTATTACTGTTGCTTTCATATTATTTCTACTGCAGATTTTTTTCCCGCAGTAGGTTGCCATTTCTTTCTGGGGTTGACCAGTTGCCATCCAAGGCTATAGAAACTGGTCTGTCCCACTATTTACCCATAGCTGGGGGAGAAGAAGAGGATTCATACCTTTCCTAAGGGTATTAGCACATAAGTGAATGTAATGGATTCGACTGGAATTCGAACTCGGCTCTCCGATTCCTCAATCCGAGCCGCTATTCAGTCAGGTGATCATGTATCTTCCGGTACATGACTGACGAGGCCGATTTTTTCCTGCAGTAGGTTGCCATTTCTTTCTACGTTTGACCAGTTACCATCCAAGGCTATAGAACCCGGTCTGTCCGACTATTTACCCAACTTGTTATTAAGGAAACGTTATAGCCATAAGTTATCCGAAGTGCTTAGATGAAGTATTTTCAGTATTATAATTATTACTAATGCTTCGTTAATCTGTTACCTGTTAACACCTGGTAGTCATGAGACTAATTAGTCTGAAGTTGCCTGAATATCTTAGATGAAGCATTGTTATTATTATTATTAATTTTTGCCTTGTCTTTCTTTCAACTTATTTTTATCACATTTTATCATAGCTAGTCTAATGTCAAAGTTAGGATGCTTCTCTTGGTTGGTAGTTGCATAATTAAAAGAAAAAACTTGTAGTCCCAAAGAATGATTTATTTTTATGGAAATATTTCGACTAGCAGTTGCCAGTCTTGGTGACTCCTTAATTTGAGTAAATTTGAGTAATGGCGTTCCTTCGGAGGATTGGCGCGATTGCGTCTCGATTAAGGAACGAGCCTCGCGAAACGGAGTGGCTCTTGCAGCGTGTCTCACTGGCGACGGTTCGAGGTAATGCTTTCTTCATCATAGCGGCTGGCAGAGGATAGAAAAAATTGCTTATAGTTACGTTGTTCTGGAATTGTCATCATTGGTTGACTGAACATGCTTTGTTTCAATGACTTTTGTTTTGTTATTATTAGTTACTTTGTTCAATAAATACGTTAATTAATAAAAATAAAAAATTGAGTAAAAACAGTGCAAAGAAGCTTGAAACGCATAAGAATTCAAATCAAGGAAAACAAACCGAGTTGATGACGTTTACAATGTAAAAGCAAGTTGAGGCTTAAAAAAGAGACTTGTTTTTTACTCTATAAATTGCCCTTTTTTCTTTTCTTTTTTTTTTTTTGTCATATCATATTTTTCTTTGGAGCAGAGATGTCCAGACAGGGTGTAGTTGTACTGCATCTCTCCTATTGCAGGCATTTGATTTGAATTCTTAAGCGTTTCTACCTTCTTCTTCGCCCTGTTTTTACTCAAATTAAGGAGTGACCAAGACTGGCAATTGCTAGTCGAAATATTTCCTTAAAAATAAATCATTCGTCGGAACTACAAGTTTTCTTCTTTTAACTAGTCTTATGTCATTGTTTGACCGTCAAAGGCAAGTTCCCAAGAATCAGGAATGCGGGTTCAATTCACACCTGGGTTTTCTTCTTTACTATTGATCTATAGTGTTTCCATGGTAATCGTAGATCGACATTGTATGAATTGTGATAAAAAAACAAAAGAAATTTAAATAAACGAAAAACTCGTTAAAATTTATAAAACAATTGCTTTAGATACTTCTGTAGCGCTGAATTAACACCAAAAATGCAGTTTATATTTTATATACTTAACTGGTATGCGCACATGGTGCTATGTATGCGTGGCGACTTAATAATTTGGCCTATTGGTGGCGCTTAAAGTGCACGAACTGGTAACCCCTTTCAGAAAGTGAATACTTGTATAGTTGCAAACTATTCTCCTACAATTTTTTCTTCTAATGTAAACCGAAACTATCATTTTGATACTATTTTAAAACTGGACCAATGTCTACAGTTTTGATTCTAACGTAAAATCAGGCATATGTCTACGGTTTTAACTCGCGTATAAACCAAGCTTATGCTTGCAGTTTTGACTCTAGTGTAAACCAAAACTGTATATCTTTTTTTTATTTGACTCCTCCGGCTATCTTCTACATTTACAAGAACCGGATCAGGATGACAATTGAGTACAGCGACCATATGTGGTCAGGAGAAGCCCAGTCTTCATTTCCTAGCTTCAATAGAGTCCAAAAGCGTCTAGGCGGCCTTGTGGGTGATTAATTATCTTCCACCCTACAACCCCTTTCCCATAGAAGAAACGTTGCAAGCCCCTCGCTGCTCTATCCCTATTTCAATGGAAAGTGTTCAGACGAACTACATTCCTTAGTTCCCCCTGTTCTAACCTTCACTGCTAAGACTCAATGTGCCCCGCCCTTTGTAGAGAGCCACCCTCATTCCCTTCGTCTTCCATTGGTGAGACGCAAGTTCCACTCGAGCAGCTTCTTTCCACGAATCGCTACTCTGTGGAACCGATTCCCACGAGGATGTTTCTGCGATCACTACAATCTTAACCTTTTCATATCTAGGGCTAACCGTTTTCTTCCCCCACATATCCTCATAAACTATGCCTCTTACACTGTTACTCTCTACCTTGAGTGGCTCTTGGACCTTGTACAGCGCGTACATTATTTTGTTTTAAACTGCAAACTTGACCTTTTTATATTTTTGTCTCCAGACCTTTGTCTACATTTTTTTTTATTTCCGAGCAAACCGGACCTATGTTGACCTATTTATTAAATCATTCTGCTTTTTTCCGATAAGATTTATTTTCGTGTAGCGAAAAGTAGTATGCACTCAACTACCTCATGGGTAATAGC
The DNA here is from genome assembly GCA_964036315.1 of Acanthosepion esculentum. Lineage (NCBI taxonomy): Eukaryota > Metazoa > Mollusca > Cephalopoda > Sepiida > Sepiidae > Acanthosepion > Acanthosepion esculentum. The sequence goes on along the minus strand of CAXIWW010000913.1, from coordinate 7,794 downwards.
AGTAGGTATTTATAGACTTAGACATTAAATAACCCAAATGCTGATATGTTGTTAAATTCACGAACCTCGTCCAACAGACAATTTTGAAGATTTGCCCTACTATACTAATTTTTTGTTTTATTTCAGAGCCAACGAACACGTATTCCGATTTCGTCGTCCAATCAGATACAATGCCAACAACATTCAGTTTGATGATTCCACGGCTGAATTGACCATTCCATTTTCATCATGGCCAGTAAGGTCTTAAAATACATGTTGTTATTCTTCAGTGTCTTTTTCACTTTATTCTTATTTTTGTGTGATTCCATTCAAAAACAAAAAAAAACATATGAAGGCGACATTGTGAACGCGCCATAAAAACTTGGAAATTAGTTTATTGTGTTCAATAAACGGGCATTTGTAAGAGGAACTGACAAAACTCTTGTAAAGTAAACCCATGTTGGAAAATAAATCCAACAAAACCTTTCGCTTCCTGAAAGCGAAACATTGATCTGCCACACTTTGACTCCCGCAACGTAAAGAATAGCTTCTTTTTTTTTTAAGCTTATCACCCCAAGCAAGGCTGGAAGCCACTAGCACGCAAGGGGTTACAGAAGGTTTGGGGGAAGAGCAGATAGGAGTGGTAAAGGAGAGGATGTGGAGAAAGATAGTGGATCGATCAAGGCAAGGGGGTTACAGAAGATTTGGAGCGAGTGCAGATAGGAATGAAAGGTGAAAGGATGTGGAGAAGGGAAGTGGATAGATCAAGGCAACTGGAGATGTCGATTGACGTTACACTTAAATAGTTGGAGATTATATTTGTCAGGGAAACAGGAATAAGGAAGGGAGTTCCATAGGCGAGATGTGCGAGACATGAAGCTATTGGAGTAGAAGAGACGTCTACAGCTAACAGTTTCAACGGTGAAGGGATGGAAACGGGATGCCAGCCTCGTAGGACGTTTAAATTCATGAGGCCTAGGAACCAGCGAAAGCAGCTCATCGGAGCAATTACCGTGAAAGTATTTGTAAAAAAGACAGAGCGAGGCAACGTCGCGTCTGTGAGAGAGCGACTGCAGACGAGATGACAGAGCAAGGCCAATTACATTGCATATCCGTCTCTGGATCTTATCAAGAACCCTGAGGCAAACAGCAAGTTGTATGACGTTTGCAAATTATGGAAAATATTAAAAAATGACAAAATAGGATCCACACAAATTGCTACTTGCATTTCACTACTTTTTCAATATGAAAAACTCTTTCTTGCCCATTATTGGCTCTTGAGATAAAAAAAAAAAGAAAAAAAGCTAACTACGGTATGTAACCTGACGCATTGAAATCTCTCGTTAGAGCCGGAACGGCCTACAGTATCAACTAAAAGATCTGTCAGTATCTGTCTATATTTCTGAGATGAGGTATTATCTACACTATTTACATTATTCGGACTATTGTCTTCATCTTTGTCGCCATGTTTATCCGATCCTTCGGTATCTGTCTATATTTCTGAGATGAAGTATTATGTACACTATTTACATCATTCGGACTATTGTCTTCATCTTTGTCGCCATATTTATCCGATCCTTCAGTATCTGTCTATATTTCTGAGATGAGGTATTATCTACACTATTTACATCATTACAATGTTTCAGCCGTTGTACGCTCCGGCCTTCTTCAGGTGGTTGGAATGTCGAACTGAACCCTTTATTTCGCTCACTGGGGTAGACTGTTCTAGTTCCACGTGCCATGTTTAATGGATGTCAGTTATCAGTTATCTCCTGTTAATTCCCCTCTGAAAGTTCTCCATTGCCTTAACCGGGTATTGAACTCACACTCTTTGGGTCCTGTCACTCGATCTAACTAACGCCTTTATCCACTGTGCCATGTGTCTTTGAATGTGAGGGGTAACCCTGGAGTAAATAGTACACCCTCGGTGACTATATAGAACTAGTCCATTACTATAAATAAAAATCTCCAGGTCAACGGTAGGAAGAAGAAGCCTTTCTGGAGTCAGTCTTCAGACTAAGTAATACAGGCGTCACGGCAAGTTGCTGAAGCATTATTTAAATTATAAGCGCTACGAATCGCGCTATATCAGATAGACAGATATGAACAGACTGACGTACATAGATAGATAGATAATGAACAGACTGACATGGATGGATGGATGTCAATTCCGTAAATGAGTATGGCCATCACTGGCATGCAGTACCGGTCACGAAACCGACAATGACTCTTGAAGCCGGCAAGCAATTTTCAAGATTCATTGCACAGACAAGATAGATAGATAGATAGATAGATAACCGAATCAAATCAAAGTTACTCTTAATGTCTTTCAAACTACTTTCCTAGTCCCTAAAATTTGGATCTCTTTTTTTTAACAGGGAGAGGCTGGATTACTCGTTTTCTTCTACGACTATGGTGATGCTGACGACTCGGCCCGCTTAGTGGACTGGTTCCAGACTAAACTTACCCAAGAGAATGTCCATCCTGGAAATATGGAAAATCAGGAATTATATGGAAATCGAAAATTACATAAGACAATGTAAGTTGTTAATTATATATATATATATATATATATAATTTTTAAAATTATGTTTCCTTCGCTACATAAGAGTTCTCATCTTTCAAAAACAAGAGATCAAAACTTCAATATAACTATTAGAATTAAATTGAATTAAAGTATCAAGCTCTGTTTCATCTTCAAGCGAAATTTTTGGAATAACTAATCTAGAAATTTTCGTGTCTTTATAAGCATATTCATTCGTAAAATTAATTACTATGGAAATGACTAGAGCAATTATTTAAATAAGGGACGTAAGGGTTAACAATTTCTATCAACAAATCAGTTCGTTTCGGAACGAGGTCAAGTCAAGTTAGGGTTGGGGTGTCTAATTAAAGCGGATGATGACATTTATACTCATACCGTCTAGCCTGGTTCAGCGACAGAATAAATGGCGTTATTGCTACACCGTTAAGTGTCTATGGAGATTTTTTTCTAAAAGGGTTGTTTGTATATAAAGTGTCGTATTGAACCACAATTTGTTTTTTTGACGACTTCATAAAGGATTTTTTATCTTATGATTGGGTTGAGCTTTTAAACCTTTTATTTAGACTATGGAATTTAAAATTTATTATTTATTATTTATTTGTCTTTTTTATGCTAATTATTTGATGCGAAAATGTGTTATGTCGGCAAAAAACCGTTAACTCATGTCTATAATTTAATAAATTTTCATTATTTAGAAACTTAATAATGTGTAGTTTTTCATGTAGGCATAAAGGGCATGGGTCATCCCAGGTTTTACAAGTTCTTGTTCTACTTATTATTTTCCATTTTACCTTTTGTGTTTTATTCATTTCTTTTAAATGCCAAAAATATTTAGATAAGGGTGTCTGATTTCTATTTCTAATATTGTTGAAGGAGCTTTTGTGTTGTCTCCACCTGTTTTTAAATTCATTTTTCGTGGAACCAATATATATCATGTCGGTGTTAGGACTCTCAATGGATGAGATAGTGCATTGGTATACCACAGATATTATCCGGCATTTATTTTCCAACGGGCAGTCTTCAGGGCTTCTACAATCACATACTTTTCATTAGCATTTTTATTGATACTATTTTGGCATACGTGTTTTTCCAGGATTTTATTATTGTGTTTTTTATGATACTTTCTAGATTTTCAGTGCAGTGTAACTTAATTTTAAGGTGTTTTTATTAAAGATTTTGCTAAGTCTGCTATTTGTAGGAAAGTGTTTTTCAATTAAAACTAGGAATTTATATCCTAGGTTAATACTAACCATTTGGTTGAATGGAGGGGTATACCAAATGATTTTTCTTTTCCTGTTTTTCTTCTGGTTAGTACAATTATTTTCTTTATAATTGATGTTAGCACTTTTGTATCCGCTGTTTTTTAGAGCTGTGTTATAAAAATTACTGTGTTGTTGGAATATTTCTTTATTAGCGGAGTTCATGCTGATTCTTTTTTCTATTGATGAAGATATATGCTTAATTATGGATGAAGGGTGGTTTGACTTAGGGTGTACATACAAGAGGTTAGCGTTAGGTTTTCTGTAAGGTAGGTATATGTTGTTCATTAAGTCCAGAGTTACGTCGATGAAGTTTACACTTAAGTATTGACTAGTTTTTAAATTTAGTTTTCTGAATTCACTCTATATAATCTTTCTAATTTTATCTATTTTAAAATTAGTAGGACTCCTCACTACCATTAGCCCGTCATCTCTGTATAGCCCGATGTCCTTAATGTCTAATTCACGGTGCGCGGTCAGGTTGTACAGTATAAATAGACCGACAAGGTCAGAAGACTCTGCAGAGTCCAAAGATCCCATGGTGATGTCAAAATGGCATCATATAATTTAGGCTCTACTTTTGTATCGAGCACTGTTTTTTTAAAAATAAAAACAAAAATACTAAATAACTTTGGATTATTTACCTAACAAGTTCTTTCCTATTTTCTTACATATTTGCACACACACACACATATATATATATATATATATATATATATATATATATATATATATATATATATATAATGAAAAAATAGCACCAGGTTAGAAAAGCTTTAAACCAGGAACTTTTGCCGAGATGAGAACATAGCAATAATCATATATCCAGAACAATATAAACTCCTTCAGAAAAGATCAGAGCTCATTTTGAAATGCAGATACGAAAACAAATTCCTAATACGCTGCAACACGACTCTAAAGACTAAACAACTAATAACTTATAATCCAAATTTTTCTATAAAATTTCCGTAAAGGCAAATAATAAGCTTTAGACTCAGGGAATATCTATAAAATATAATAAAATAAAAATAAAGTTGATTAATTAAATAAGCTAAAAGTAAATAAATAAGTAAAATAGAATTAAAATTAAAATAAAATACTTTGATTTTACTTCTTCATGCGATGGTAAGTATCTGGTGATTAATGATTTTTAAGAAAATTTAAAAACAAATTGTTACCACTTTTCCGAAAGTTAAAGTGGGGAAACATAAGGTCAGAATTAATAATAGACTTGTGGGTGTGTCTTGATCAACCAATTAAATGTCACATTTGCGCTAAATAGAAAAGTAAGCTCATAGGCTGGAGGTAGGTGAGTTATTTTTTAATGCCATGATAAACCGGAACATAGAAAGGCCGTCACTGACAATTTCGGAAAAAACATATTTGCCATTACATGTCTGCTACGGATATCCAATCCCTGTTGTAGGACACCTTCTCAGGTAATATTGTACTTCTTCAACACCAACAGAGACAACCTGAGGTTTATACTGCAACTATTCTGAGCAGACATTAGCTTTCAGTTTTCTGGAAGAGAGTGTGATCAACTGCTTGAACAAGTCTAGAACACTCAAAACCTCGGTTACGATGACTTCGTGCTAGGAAGTGCACCGAACAGTCCCGTCTACCCCATTGCACGCACAAGGTTTGGGACAACTTATGGTATAGTTTTCAGGCCTCCCTGGGCCAATAACATCAAGAAGTCGCCTCAGTGGCAAATCGACTATGGTGAGATTCGAACCCGGACCACATGATCAAAAAGCGAGCGTTCTAACCACGCTTTTATATATATATATATATATATATATATATATATATATATATATATTGTGTGTGTGCGCGCGCGCTGATGGTGTTATGGTTACCGGCGCAGAAAATGAAATCGGCTGAGTTCAAATTATGGTCGTAGCTAATGTGCTGACTTTGTACTTTGGACTCTTGTGAAAAGTATGAAAGCATTTTTCCTCTCCTTCCCCATAGCTATCGATAAAATAGTAAGCAACCGGACAAAAGAATGCCCTTTCATCACGTATAACAGAGCGTAATCCACTGATTGCTGAAACATGTAAATCCCCAAGGAGGCTTGCCGCAGTCAAACAATTAAGTGATCCGAGATCATATTTTGCGATGTGAGGCCTGGAGAAAACTAAATTAAATAAATCATCCAAACCAAATGAAAATTGGAATAATTTGACGAAGATGATAATTAAAATCTTAATTAGTTGCAATAAATTAAATTGACTAGGAAAAGGCGACGGCAGTGTTCGAACCTGTACAGAAGTAAAAAGTCCGCAACTAAATTAATCGCCACCTTCGCCTTCTTCCTCCGTACTTTTCTTTTTTTTTTTTGTACTTTTGGCGGTTAAAAGGTCAGACATGCCTTTGTTTGGGAGGCACGGTGGAGTGATGGATAGCGGCTCGGATTGAGGAATCTGAGAGCCGAGTTCGAATTCAAGTTGAATCCATTACATATTACATGCTAATAGCCTTGGGAAAGGTATGAATCCTCTTCTTCTCCCCTCATGGGCAAATAGCAGGACAGACCGGGTTCTATAGCCTTGATGGCAACTGGTCTATCGCAGAAAGAAATGGCAACTTACTGCGGGAAAAAAAAATTTCCTCGTCAGTCATGTATTGAAAGATACATGATCGCCTAAGCGTGTGTCACGCATGACTGAGGCTTGGATGGTTTCAGTCTTGTTCCTTTTTTTTACAGTGGTAATTCACCCTGTGCAAGGCCCGAGGCGCACTCGAGGTAGAGGGTTACAGAGTAGTTCAAAAGATAACGGTTTAGACCATAGGGATCGGAAAAGCATCTTCTTGGGAGTCGGTTCCACAAGGAAGCGGTTCGTGGAAATCAACTTTTTGAATGGAACTTACATCTCACTAGGGGGGATACGAAGGGAATGATGGTGGTTCACTACAATGGGCGTGGCATGACGGGTTTTAGCCGTAAAGGTTAGGACTGGTGGAACTAAGGAATGTAGTTCATCAGGACATTCTCCATGGAAACAGGAATAGAGCAGTGTCGTCTGTGAGAAAGCGGTTGCAAAATAGAAAATACTTCGTCGCATACAAGGACGTGGAGACGCTTTTGGACGCCATCAAGATTGGAAACTGAAGACGGCGCAGTTCTTGCCTATATATGGCAACAGTATTCCATTTTCGGCCTGATCTGGCTCTTATAAAGGCAGAGGATATCGGGAAGGGTGAGGTACTCGCTGTAGTAATACAGGTTACCGACAATTTTCCCGGTATCTTTAGCGATGTATCGTGAGTACAGAGTTCTACTTGAGGTTTGGGTCGAGTTTAAGGCCCAGTAGGCACCCAAGGCACGGGACCTTCCCGAGGAAACATCCGCTCAAAGGCAATAACATTATTCAGTCAAAATCTTTTCTTCTACTTCTGTGCCTAATCCCTACAAGACATTGGCGATCATGGCTCTTCACAACTTCCTATCTAGTGTATCTCTTAGTACGGTTTTGTCTTTTCACCATCCCTTCCAGTCCTACTATCCATTTGCACATGCTTCTTAAGTAGATTATTTACTGTTTCCTTTTGTACCTCTTGCCTCAATATATCCTGTGGGTGTCAAATTCTCCCAGCCCTCTTTCTTCGTTATGGGTTATAGTAATATTCACTGTCCCTTTTTGAGTCTAACTATAAGTGTTCTTTTTGTTTCCGTTTTCCTTAAAACTTCCTAATTACTCACATGTCCAGTCTATGGTATTCTCAGCGTCCTTCTGTAGCACCATATTTATGTTGGCTCAAATCTCTTCTTTATCTATGAGGAAATTGTCCACAGGATGACTGATATTACATAACAGTCGAACACTCTTTTCTTTGTTGCTAAAGAAAGTGTATTGTTTCTTAATACTTTGCTTAGCTTTTGGAAGGCATCTTTCGCTATCCCAATGCGCCTTCGGATTTCGGTGTCTCACTTTCCGTCCTCTGTTAAAACACTTCCGGATATTTAAATTTTCCTATTATTTAATCAGACACTTCTTCTTCTTC